>JAOTRH010055351.1:0-19027 GCA_034768845.1 Heliamphora exappendiculata
GTTAAGTTTATATTCCTTCTTATCCTTTTAAGAAAGTGTGGATATATATACTTAATATAATATATTCTTTTATATGAGAAAAGGAGGCTTCCAAACAAAAACCCTAATTCTCCTAACCTAACCGCCACTCTCTCTCTCTCTCCCTTTTGGGCAATTCATATTTTGCTTTTTGGAGATAAGTGTGAGAAAAAACCAATGCAAGAATACACGAAGATCGAGATCGGTGCCCACTCGCCGGGATCATCGCGTGCGTCAGGATATACGTGAGAAGATCGTTGGGTCATCTTGGATCATTATTCGGCATCAAAGAAACTTGTTCAAGTTTCAAGAAGGTATATTTAGTCATAAAATATCAGATTATTTTATTATTTTTCATGAAAATTGCACAACGTCGTTTTTTATGGTCACGACGTCGTTCATCGAACTTTTTTCGCTGCGCAGCTCTAACAGTTGCTGCCGATGTTCTTCTACGGGTGCCCAACCACCATATGTCTTATCAGTGCCCATCGGTAAGTATTTTGTCCTTATCGTTTTAATACCAAAGCATGTTTTTATGATATATCAAACGTAGTCGCATGCCTAGAATCCCCCCATATGATGATGTGATTTGATTATGATGATGAATGATTTATTTTGATGATGGTATGGATGATAAATGATCGTTTGTGTAAAATGTTTTGATATCTTAGCTTAGGTATCCTTGCAATAGACATTAAAATAGTAGGAACACTTAGAATTTTTGAACAAATAATGAAATAGGCAATTAATCTTGTGAAAATTACAAAACAAAAGTCTTAAAAAAATTTGTGGGAAAAACATAAAAATTAAAAGGTTTTTTTCCTTGGGTCATGAAAACTGAAGGGGCAATTTTTATCTTAAAATTAGAGGCGACTGTGAAAAATTCTAAAATTTATGGGCCATATTTATGAGAAAATTAAGAAGACTTTTCAAAAACTCTAGACTTTTAGAAAATTTTAGAAAATTCTTGAAAATTTTGGAAAAAATTTAGAAAATTGAGAAAAAAAAAATTAGGAAAATTTTAAGAAAATTCCAAAAAAAAATTTTAGAAAATCCTACGAAATAAATAATTTTTGAAAAATCCTAAAGAATTTCTTAGAAAACTTTAGAAAAACGGGGAAAATTTTCAAAAAAAGAAAAATCAAGGAAAATCTAGGAAAATTTAGGAATTTTTTTTTTTTTTAGAAAATTTTAGAAAATCTTAAAAAAAATTTATGAAATCAAGGCAAAAAAATTTTTTTTAAATCCTAGAAAATTAGGAATAACTTCTAAGAAAAATAGGACGAAAGGGGAAAACACAAAGATTTTTTATTTTTGATTTTACAAAATGATAGAGATTTGTCTGACGCACCAGGGCTTGGAATTTCTGACCTTTTATTAGAACGTGCAAAAATCAAAGGATCATCACTTACACACGAACCTAGGGTTATGGTGCCTAGCTTTTCAGGGCTTGAAAGAACCGAAGGATCGTCACATACACACGAACATAGGGTTAGGGTGCTTATTTTCCTAGGGCTTGAAAGAACCAAATGATCGTCACTTACACGCGAACCTAGGGTTTTGCTTTCAGATAGTCTTTCTACACTTTCCGTGCTTGATATATTCACTGCATGTTTTTTTCTTTTCAGGTTAGTCATTATGTCAGAGGTTTCGGAGGTTCTGCCTCCGGAGAGATATTGGAGTGGTATAATGCCCTCCATACTCCTAACCGAGCTTATATTGACGCCTCCGATTTTGCTCGCTTCATACCCCTGTTGGGTAGGACGAGCAATAACCGCGTATGGTTGACAACTCTAGCGGAGCGATGGTGGGATACCGCCAATACCTTCCACTTTACTACCTTCAAGGCCACTTTGACGCCTCTGGACTTCGCACTCATCACCGGTATCCGAGTTGAAGGAGCGCCTATTCCATTTGACCCATCCATTGCCCAGTCAACTGACGCGCTACTGTACTTCCTCGGGGACGTTCCAGCACAGATGGACAGAGACCGCGTCAGTTATACGTGGTTCTTCGACTGTTTTTGCTATTTATAGTGCACCGAGCCTCGCCACTATGAGTGGGTCACCCGAGACTTTTTGATATATATGTTCAGTACCTCCTTGTTCTTGAACACAGAGAATACCGTTCATTTGCATTACTTGAGCGCCCTGGCCTATCTGAACCGGGTTGCTTCATTTAACTGGGGAGGAGCTGCCCTCTCCACTCTCTACAGCTTTATGAGGACTCTCACTTAGTTCCCCAAGGAGCTTAGCATTGGGAGGTATGATTTAGTTTCTGCAATTCTCCATTCATTTCTGTTATCTATTATTGCTTGCTGATGTCTTCTTCCTTGCAGTTGTAGACCTATGAGTTCCTCGGGCTTCACGTCCCGACGAACTCCTTAGCGAACCCTTTAGTCATTTTCCGAGCAACCCGATGGTCCAATGGGCTAAAGGAGAAAAAGGCTGGGGGGAAAGACATTGATCACTTTCGGATGTCTCTAGACCGGCTGACTCTAGACCGGCTGACTCCCAACTAGGTATCATTATTACTGTTCTCTGTATCATACTGTTCATTGCACTGTACTATTTATGTTCTTTCCTGCTCTGTACACTGATCACTGTATTTTGTACACTAACTGTCGTACTGCACTGTGTTTACTGCTCACAATTTATTACATTGTATTATATTTTGAATTGCTACAGGTTCATTGGGGTGTCTAGCAGGGAGTAGAGGATCGGGCCGGTGCAGATCTGATGCGCAGTCGGGATCTTGGTTCAAGATGGATCCTGCTAAAGGCTCTATTTGGACGAGAGTACTATCTAGGAGAGCGAGTGGTTCACCAATCGCATGGCCTGAATCACTTCATGATCCCAATGGTCTCTCCAGCCTGTATGCGTCGGACCGATCACCTAAGCTTGGTAGATCTTCTATTGGAGCTGGTCGGGACGCATGCTGCCGAGCTTCTGGTGCTAGAGGGGGACTAACGGCCTAGGCCTGGGCCCATCTACTGGGTTCGTTAGGACCCGGCTCGGTTGGTGGTAAGAGGAGGCGAGCGCCGGAGGCTGTCGATGCTGACGCTACTGCTGCTGCGGGAGTTGGAGCTGTTGGTGATGATGCCGCGACTGGAGGGATTAGGGGCCTGGAGATCCCGTGGGAGATTCAGACAGTAGCATACGGCTACCCTTTCCCTTTGCCAGTTCCTATTCCGCCAGCCCCTGAGTTCAGGGCTAAGCTCGGTTAAGTTTGTCCTTGTCCTTTCTCCTTCCATTTGGTTACTTTCTTCGCTTTGTTTACTTAAACTGGCTAATCCCTTTTTGCAGGTTAATCAGGCATGGATAGATCATCTGCTGTTAGTCTTTACCGGTCAAAGAGCACTGATCCGTCAGCTTGACGCCACTGTCCAAGCGACCGGCATTACTTTTACTCCAGCGGCTATAGTAAGTGTCCTCATAACTCCTTTCAACCTTTCTGTACCTTTTTATGTACTCTATTCTGATCCTTGTTTTCCTCTGACAGCCTCCGGTACCAGCTGCTGGCATAGTACCACCGCAGGCTACTGCTCCTCCTTCTGCTCCAGCCCCAGCCCGAGGTCGTGGTTCTCATGCTGCCTCCTCTAGAGCTCGCTCCCGAGGATCTGTCTCTTCTGCCCGGAGCCGCGCTAGAGCCATATCTTCTTCTTTCAGCAGCAATGGAGATGATTATATTGAGAGACTTTTTAAGGACGTGAGCTCGAATGAGGCCGGTCCTTCCTCCCGTCGGGTCTGCCCCAGGCACCAGTGAGAGAGAGAGAGCTTCCCTCCTCCCCACTTTCATTTATCTTCTTATACATTTATTTTGATAGGCCTGCGTGCCCCTGTTTGACATATTTACATACATTTACTTGATCCACGGGCTTGCGTGCCCCAAATTTGCTGTTTATTGGGCCTGGGTGCCCCAATTTTTGTTCTGACACATTTTTGTCACTTTCTAATATGTTTTGGGCCTTCGTGCCATTCATTGCCTTATATTCATCTGCTTGTATGGTTCTCTTTCACTTACTACTCAAACTGTCGTGGATGCACAGATCAAATACCACAATTTATGTAGATCACACAAGCTGCAAACTAACACACACCTGCCTTGTTCAAACATGGCGGTCGCCATAATGCAACATGGAAATCGCTACTTACAAGGAGGCTGACATGGCGATTGCTATTTTAGACTTAGAGGTCACCTGGTCAAAAGGTTGATGTCACTGTATAATGCTTTTTAGAGTTGGCGGTCGCCATCTTCAAGGTAGCGGTCACCACATTAAACATTCTTTTTGTCAAAATTTTGATTTCCCGCCTTTTCTGCCTTATAAATACAGCCTTGAAGGCCCCATTTTTTGTTACTTCGACTCAGATGGCTTCTTCCCTTTCTGCATGGATTGAGGCATTCTCCCATATCGAACATTTAAACTTCTCCCCATTTGACCTTAATGCTAATTTCTCGTTGAGGACTGTGAGGGTTAACAGATCTTTACTGGCAACTGCTGCATAACTGTGGGACCCGCAGTCTCACGTCTTTCGATTTGGCCTTGAAGAACTATGCCCCACTGTGGAGAAGTTTGCTGCTATTTTGGATTTGGCCCCACGAAACTCTGTTGCTGTTCCCACTTTCTTTCTCTCGACTTGACAGTAAGTGATACAACTTTGTGGTCTATCTAGGATGGAGGCCTCTCTTCTGACACAGGACGACTGTCTTGACATACCTTAGATCATTGATAGATTTCGTCCTATCGGTGACCTCAGCGACCTCGACTTTCAGCTGCGGCGACGCTATGCACTTTGCTTCTATCTTCTTGCCCAGTATCTTCTTGTCCCTTCTGATGGGCAGGTTAGTTGCGCCCTGGTTGACATTGCTGGTTAGATGTGGACGGAGAGGGACTTCGCACCACTTGTTTTAGCTGAGACACTGCTGGGTTTAGATGCTGTTTATCATGGTGAGATCACCTCCTTTGCTGGGAGCCCTTCACTTCTTCAAGTAAGCTCGACATCTTTACTCTTCACCAAACTCTTTATCACACTGCAAAGCTTTTCTCTTACTGTTCTAACTTTTGCTGCAGATTTGGCTGATGGAGAAGGTAAATCTTGTGCAGAAACCACCCACTGATAGACATAGTGCTGCCTCTTTTCTTTACAGCCCCTGTTATCATAAATGCAACACCGAGGCAGCCTGGCGACAGTATCTCTCATCCCTCACTAGCCCAAATATCACCTGGCAGTGCCCTTGGTGGTGGATCCCTACCATGACTCTGACTACTATGGATCACCCTCGTGTCTTACTGATTGGTCTTTGTCAGACTACCTTCTATTATCCACATAGGATCATCCGGCAGTTCGGACGAAACCAGATTATTTTTCCCAGCATTTGAGGCCGTCTATTCTTGTCTACACTACGAGCCCCATTTTTATCATCATATCAGGATGCCTGGCCATCTCGCTCACGGGTGGAGATATAGGGTCTGCAATGCTCTGAGCTCTCTAACGAGTACAAGACATGGCTGATGCAGGATTGGGAGAGAAAAGATAGAGAAGAGGGAAAAAAGGTGGCAAAGAGGAAGAGGACTTGAGAATTTCTTCTTTGATTTGAAAATTTTCACAATTTTTTTTATTTGTAGAGTTTGGGACTTACGTGCCCTTCCTTTCAAAACTTTGTAATTCTGAATTGAAGTAATAAAAACTCCCACTTTATGTTCAAGATGGTTCAAATTTATCCAAAGTTTTTCAGTGACTTCATTATCAAAATTCAAAAATAAGTTTGCACTGGTCTTACTTAGATTCAAAAATGATTTAGAACGCAGAGAGTGGTCGAACTTCTCAAAAGAAGCCGCCCACGTGTCCCAAAAAGATGAAATTAGGCCATAACGTAATTCGGGCTCAGTTTTCACTCTGGTATTGACACTCTCCTTTTTGTGATGCCCTAACTTTTGCCAAGGTCGCCCTTTCGGATTTTTGGCCTTGCTGATTACTCTAACTTTTGCCTGAGTTGCCTTTTTGGTTTTCAATTCAGCGAGCACTTATCTTATCTTTATTTTTACCTCAAGGATAGTACTTTTGAGTTGATCGAGGTTTACTTGAGTGGAGAACACATTACCATCCAAATCCATAATAATGACTGCACCACCGGTCATGATGGTCTTGATGAGAAACGGTCCGGACTAGTTTGGCTTGAACTTGCCTCTCGGGTTAAAGATAGGAGCTCTGATTTTCTTAAGAACCAAATCTCCTTCTCTAAGGTCCCGGGTCTTGACTTTTTTATTGAATTCTCGAGCTATCCTCCTTTGGTATCCTTGTACATGAAATAGAGCCTGCAGTCTTCTTTCATCAAACAAGTGCAACTCTTTCATCCAGTTTCTCTGCCATTCTGCTTCTGAAATACTGGCCTCGGCCACTAGTCTTAATGAATGGATTTCCACTTCAATCGGCAATACAGCTTCCATCCCGTATACTAAAGAGTATGGTGTAGCTCCCGTTGAAGTTCTGATTGACGTTCTGTATCCCCAAAGTGCAAATGGTAGATGTTCTAGCCAATCCTTATGTGAGTTGATTACCTTTTGTAGGATTTTCTTGATATTCTTGTTTCTTGCCTCGACTGCTCCATTGGTCTGCGGCCGATATAAGGAGGACTTGTGGGCCACTATTCGGTATTTTTCGAAAAGATCCAAGACCTCTCCTTGAAAATGTGAGCCATTATCTGAGATGACTTCATAGGGGACTCCGTACCGGCAAATGATGTTCTGTTTGATTAACCTAGCAACATGAGAGGCTTTCAATACTGAGTAGGAGGCTACTTTCACCCACTTGGTAAAGTAGTCAATGGCCATGAAGATAAACTTGTACCCATTTGACGCCTTCGGTGTCATTTTGCCGATCACATCGATGCCCCATACTAAAAATGGCCATGGTGACGTCAGGTTGTATAGCTGAGATGGGGGAACGTGCATAAGGTTTGCATGAATCTAACACTTATGACATCTCCACACAAACTGTATACAGTCTATCTCCATTGTCATCCAAAAGTATCCTTGTTGTAGAATTTTCTTGGCTAACATATTTCCACTCATGTGTGGTTCATAGACTCCCACGTGGATTTCTTTCATCAATGCTTGGCCTTTTTCCATGCCGACACACAGCTTATTGATCCCAGAATGTCCTCGTTTGTATAGTCTACCACCGCAAATGAAAAACTGTGCAGATAGTCGTCGTATTGCCCTTTTGTCCTTCTTATTGGCAAATTTGAGATATTCTCATTTCTCTACGAAGTTCTAGATGTCAAAATACCATGGAAGTTCGTTAGTGCTTTCTTCGATTGCGGCCGTGGTCTCGTATGCCGGCTTTCTTTTTTGTTCAATTATCAAGGGCCTCATTCGGACTCCAGATGGTATGTCAATCATGGATGCCAACGTGGCCAGTGCGTCGGCGAACTTGTTCTGCAGTCTTGCCACGTGGGTAAATATCACTGATTCGAAACACGGTATCAGTTTCTCTAGCTCTTAATGATAGAGAATCAAGGTTAGGTCCCTAATCTTCCATTCTCCTCTTGCTTGTGAAACCATCAGTGTTGAATCTCCAATGACTTCCAACTTTCTTGCTCCTAATTCCAAGATTGCCTCCAATCCTGCTAAGAATGCTTCATACTCAACTTGATTGTTGGTTACTTCAAAATTGAGCTTTAATGACAATGGGACGTGTGATTCGTCAGGAGTGACAAGGAGGACTCCTATTCCATAGCCATATTGATTGGATGCGCCATCAAAATATAGAGTCCACTTGTCATCCCTGACTTTCATCAGTTGTTCGTCAAGAAACTAGAACTCTATGTCTTCACCTCCTTCAACTGGTTAGTCAGCCAGGAATTCTGCCACTGCCCTACCCTTGACCGACTTTCGAGTGACATATTGAAGATCAAACTCAGATAATAGTAGCAACCATCGGGCCAACCTTCCTGTCAGTGTCGGCCTTTCGAACAGGTATTTCAACGGGTTCATCCGGGAGATGATATTCATTGTGAAAGATAGCATGTAATGCCTTAGTTTTCAGGAAGCCCAAACTAAGGCCCAACATGTCTTTTCCAATGGTGTGTACCGTATTTCTGATCTTGTCATCTTCTTGCTTAGGTAGTAGACAGCTTTTTCGATTCTAGTTTCACCCTCTTACGCCAGCATACATCTCATAGCCGAGTCAGTCACTGACTTATAGAGAATCAGTGGCCTATCAAGTTCGGGAGGAGCTAGAACCGGTGAATTTTGTAGATACTATCGTACGGCATCAAAGGCGTCTTGGCATTTCTGATCCCATTTAAACTCGACTCCTTTCTTTAGTAGACGAAAGAGCGGCTCACAGGTAGTTGTCAGTTTTGCGATGAATCGGCTGATAAACTGTATTTTACCCAAAAAGCCCCTGACTTCTCGCTCAGTCCTCAAAGGAGGCATTTCCAAGATTACCTTGATCTTTGAAGGATCGACTTCAATGCCTCGCTGGGTGATCATGAATCCAAGCATCTTTCCGGTAGTGACCCCGAAGGCACATTTCTGTGGATTGAGCTACATCTTGTATTTTCGAATCCTTTCAAAGAACTTTCGCAGTGCTGCAATGTGGCCATCCCGATCCTTTGACTTGACTATCATAACGTCCACGTACACCTCAACCTCCTTATGTATCATGTCATGCAGTAAAGTAGTGGCAGCCCTCTGATAGGTTGTCCCTGTATTTTTCAAACCAAACGGCATTACACCATAGTAATAGGTGCCCCAAGGTGTTATGAATTTCGTCTTCTCTCTGTCCTCGGGATCCATCAGAATCCGATTGTACCCGGAGAATTCATCCATGAATGACAACAAGGCGTGCCCCACTGTACTGTCTACTAAGACGTCACTGTGTGGTAGTGAAAAATCGTCTTTCAAGCTAACCTTGTTGAGGTTCCAAAAATTCACGCATACTCGGATACATCCGTTCTTATTTAAAATCGGCACGATGTTGGCTACCCATTTTGGATACTCAGTTACCATGAGAAATCTTGCATTGATCTGTTTAGCGACTTCTTCTTTGATCTTCAAAATCCATTCTGGCAGAATCCGTCTTAATTTTTGTTTGACCGATTTGGCAGCAGGGTATAAGGGGATATGGTGATGGACAATGTCAGGATCAATTTCGGGCATATCCGCGTAAGACCATGCAAACACATCCTTGAATTCTTTTAATAAAGTTATTAATTATTTTTGTTCAACTAAGGATAAAGAAGAACCAATTTGCACATTTTGTGAGTTAATTTCATTACCCAGATTTATTGACAAAGTTTCTTCAATTATTGGTTAGGCACACATTTCTTCTTCTCTTTTTATTAAAAGTTTTATTTCTTCGATGATATTCCCGTCGAATTTAAAATTGTCAAAAAGCATATGAAATAATTCAAACAAAGCATAGTAACCGAAAATTTCATTTATTTCATTAAAAGCAGAGAAAATTACAAACTTGACAGTAAAAGCAGAGAGAGGAGCATCAATAAACGTGCCCTCGACTACAGACTCTGACTCAAACTCGAACTCAGGGTAGATAACCTACATATTACAAGACTCAATTGTCCAATTCTTCACTTCCTTTGCAGTCGCATCGACGATGAGCTTGGTGCAGTCTGCTGGTGTGCTGAAACCCATCATGAAACAATTTGGGTCAGTTAGATGTAAATTAGCCATCTTCTCATTAAACAGCATCCCCATGTCAGTACCATCGAGTTTGTCGGCCCAATCTTCTTCTCGAAGCTTCTCATCTTTCTCTTCCCCTTTCATTGTCTTTTCCTCTTCTGAATCAGACAACTGATAGCCAAAAAAGATCTCCAACCCTGGTAACTTTTGATTGGTTTTCTCGTCAATCCATGGCTCTAGAAAGCCACAATACGGGAAATTCTCCCCTTCATTGACAAGGTGCCCATTGAGCATTCCACAATAATTGGCCTTTTGTCCCCATCTAGGCCCTTTCAAATCTTCTTATGTTGGTTTATACCCGAGACCAAAACGGCGCGAAGTCGGTAATACCTAAATGGGTTCTGGGATTCCTTGCTGCTTACGCCCTAATCCCATACCAGGGAAGAAAGATATTTTTCTCATCATTGTTACATCCCGCGGGTTGATGTACATTTTCTCCTCATTCATCAGCATCAGAACAGCATGTGCTTCATCAAATCGAAAACCATTGAGTAATACATCATCTTCACCATGCTGAACTTCCAACAGAGTTCTGCCTTCTTCTCCTCTTGGGGGATGAACGTTGTCCTCTCCGTGAAAAGTTAGAACTGCCCCATTTCTTATCAGTTTCAGTTTTTTATGAAGGGTCGATGGTACAGCCTTAATACTTGGGTCATGCAACCAAGGTCTACCCAACAGCAAGTTCAAAGATGCTGGTACATCTAGTACATGACACTCGACCGACGTTTCCAAGGGTCCTACTGATACTGCAAATGACACCAGTCCCAGTACATCCCTTCTTGTGTTGTTATAAACTCGAACTCCTTGATTGCTCAGTATGAAGTGCTCCATCTTTAGTCCTAAATAGAGTGTTGTTCAGAGCGGACATACGTTCAATGCAGACCCGTTGTCGATAAGGGTCATAGGGACCCATTTGTCCAGGCACTTAACAGTAATGTGCAGTGGTTTGTTGTGATTTCTTCCTTCCGTTGGTAAATTTTTATCGAAAAAAATGACTTTTGGTTCAACCGCGGGCAGAATAAGTCCAATCAGTTGCTCTGGGGTGGCCTTTATCGAGACGCTGGCTTTATTCAGAACCTTTAGCACAACTTGTCTGTGTTTATGCGAGGCCATCAGTAGCCCCCAAATACTGATGTTAGCTTACGTCTTCTTTAACTGTTTCAACACCATTTCATCTTCTTCTTCTTGTTCTTTTTCCTTCCCTTTTTCACTTGGTTGCCCCTTTTTCAGCTGGGCTGGCTTAAAATGTCGTCTACTTCTGGTCAGATGTTCTATCCCCTCCTTGGGATCCCATAATCCCGTTATTGTGTTGCTGGTCTGTCGTACTTCGTTCACAAGTTGAGGGCTTTTGAATCCCACAAATTGCCTAAATCAGTGATTTCCATTCTTCCTCTCCTCTTCTCATCATCTTCTATAGCCCATGTATTGTCGACTTCCTCCCAAATGTCTTCTTTGATAAGATCCACCTGCTGTTCCCGAGTGGCCCAAAAATCGGTCCACTCAGCCCCGTCTAATTTTAGCACGACCCTTACCAGCCAATAACACTGCATCTCGTCGACATATACTTCTTCCTCGAAAAGTTGGGAAAGAGTGATGCCATCGAGCACGTGACCAAACCCATATGGTCGGACTGGGTAATCCAAAGGCCAATCATCTTCTTCGTTGCGCTCCTCTTCTTCCAGTTGAATAGCTGGGAATGCTATCTGATACCACTTCCAAGCACCATCATTCCATTCCTCCATCATGTCTCGACTGTCTCTAACCACAATAAATGAGCATACTGTCTGATCCTCAGCACATCTCTAACAGATGTGCTGACTTGGGTCCTCCAATTCCCCCAAAGACATGTAATTTATCCCAGTTTGCCCTCATGATTTGGCATGGGGTTAGTCGTAACATTCGGTTTTGGAGTAGCAGATGGTGGCAGGATCACTTTGTTGTCAATGAGATTTTGGATCTCATGACGCAGCCTTATACATTTATCAGTTAAATGCCCGTGACCTTGGTGGAAGGCGCAGTATTCAGAAGCATTAAATCTTAGCAGTAGGGGATCAGGTACAGGTATGGGATCCAATGGCTTGATAAGCCCTTTTTTGACGAGTCAACTCAAGGCAGTAGACAATGAAATGTTGAGGGGAGTGAACACCCTCCTTAGCCTCTGTTGCTGTTGACTACTGTCCGACTAATGGCTATTATTGGATGGCTGGGCAGAAGAGGATGGGTTCAGCAGGTTTACCTCGTTCGAGCGAGACACGAGGTTGGTGGTGGCAGTTTGGTTTTGGTTGTTTACGGGAAAGGTCCTCCTGGGTTTTTGGCTTGGTTTGGCTTTCTCGATATCCCCAGATTAGATTGTATCTTCTATCTGAACCCGGGCATCAAACAATTGCTCGTATGTGGAAAGTGACTGCCTGATCAAATAACGCTTTAATGGGGACTGCAGATTCTTCACTACTATCCTCACTTGCTCTTTCTCAGATGGTCGATTTGTCATTTGGTGGCCTTACCCCTCTATCAAGTTTGGAAATCAACAAAAGACTCCCGGCTCTCTTGTCGAGTCATTTTGAGCTCTCTTGTGGTGACATCTAGCTGGACATTGTAGCTGTATTGACTGGCAAATGCTGTAGCTATGTCCTCCCAAGTTCTGGTCTTTGCTACATTGAGGGAGAAGAACCATTTATGGGCTGCCCTATAAAGAAATCGGTGAAAGAGCTGGGCCTTCAATTGGTCATCAATTTCCATTGGCGACAGGGTACCAACATACATTCGGAGATGAATTCGGGGATCTTCGGTTCCGTCGAACTTCTCCATATCTGGCATTTTAAACTTTTTCGATAGCTTAGCATCTGAGAACAAACATAGCCCTCCCACATCTAGCATGTACTCTTCGATTCCTTTGGCCTTTCTAAGGACCTTCTCCATCCAGTCAATCTTTTCAACCAATGTAGATTCTCTAGTCTGAGCAGTATTTTCTTCCTCTACTATCACCTAACAAGGGACCTGTGGTGGCAGTGGAACAACTTGCGATCCATCGGGAATTTGATTATCATCCCAAAAGTCATTCCCATTACCATTTGGGTCATCATGCTGTTCATTTGGTATTTGCAAACGGGCTTGAATTGCCCGAATCTGTGCCTGGCGCTGACTCTGAGCCTGAGTTTGCTGCTCCACGGCCCTCTGTATTTCAGTAATCGCTCTCATCAGAGCTGTCAAGTTCACCTCATCCTCTACCATTTCAGCTGACTATTCGGATACTCTACGGAGTCTACCTGTCATTGATCTTTTCCAGACACGTGTTGACTATACTTTTCTTGGCCCAATGATAAACCCACTAAGAAATCTAGATCCCAAAAGATAGAATAACTAGTATCAAATGCCTCCCGGATAAGCATTTTGACGACATATAACATATATCTCAGACACCCAAAACAGCAAACCATGAGCAGGTAAACACGGAGACTGGCAGCATATCAACAGGACAACCCAGGATGACGGCTAAGAAGATTAACCAACTTCTAAAGGGAATGTTTATCTAAATGGACGTTACTCTGGTAAGAAAATAGAACTAGACTTAGAGGATCGATTTGACCTAAAATTCTAAAGAAAAACGGGCAGCATAACAGTAAAGAACTAACTCTCACGGGTATGACAAGGGTAGTATAAACAAAGGCAGATGAGAAACTAATGATCTAAGGGAGAACCCGAAAGAAAGAGGGAAACTATCCTAGAGGCTACAAAACGAAACACGATCATGACCCTAAGAAAACTATGGTATGGAAAACAAAACCTAGGTAAGAACCCGAAGGCAAAAAACTACCCTAATAAAAGGATAACGAAAAACCCAGGCCGAACCCGAAAAAAACTAGCTTAAACCCGAACAAAACAATCCTAATAATCGCAGGCAAAACATACAATTAAAAAGAACACATAATCCTACTAGGGTTAGCAGCACCTAATGGGGAGTTCTAAGTTCACTATATGCAAAAGCCCAGTTTTGGTCAATCGAACAGGGTACCTTCTGAATAGAGCCGAATATATACCTCTCATTCCTAGAATGGTGCTGGACATAGTCAAACAGTACGCGCGAACTCTTTTACTGCACCTATGATAACGTACAATCAGTAAGGCTTGCCCGTCTTCCCAATAATCCCCGAAATGGATAAACGTTCAGGGCATCAGGTCGACCAGGCAGGGGGCTTGAAAAATAATGCATATGCATGCGAAAATACAAATGAGAAATTCTTATTAAGAACCAATGATGTTTTTAAGTCTAGCCCTCTTATTTGATTTTATGAACCAGTCCACAGCAGAGTCGTCAGAAAATATTGTGGCATTGGGATTTATAAGGTTTTTGGAAATATTTCAAAAATAAGGAATTTCAAAGATGTTTAGAGAATATTTTAACACCTTGAAAGCTAAATTTTGAAATTTTCTTTTTCTTGAAAATAGTGTCGCCACTTAGTTTTTGAGAAAAACTAAGAAAAACAAAAATTGCTACTGATCTTGAAAATATTAACCAGAGAAAAAGGGTTCGGGAGCTAAAGTACGAATCGAGGAAGGTGTTAGGTACCCCGTTTGCCCAACCATAAGGTTGGTCTCTACTAATCATCATTGATTCTTTAATAGAATTTTTCAAATACATGCAAATAAAAAAAATAGAGGTAAAGAAAGAACATCTAAAATCAAATACAGAAAATACATAACATATGTACATAGCACTCCAAATTAGAACAAATAAATGGATGAATTCCTAAGTTCTATGGCATGAAATTTCTAACTAAAAGATACATAGAACACACCCGCATGCAATATTTTTGAAACAACCTAAACTAGTATGATTCAAATAAAAAAAAATAAAAATATGTTAAAAATTGTTAAAATTACCTAAACATGAATTGTTATAAAAAATAAACTAAATTATCCTAAACATAATTTCAAAGTAACCAAAAATATACATATTAAAACCTACATTTGGAGAAACATTGATAAAGGCCTTATAACAAAAGAGAATTTAAAAAGTTTGAAGGTTCCGAGTTCAAATAACGAGCTTGGATCACTTTTCGAGAATTGAACTGAGACACCATTTCACCTGTTTTCATCATCGGATTCACCTAAAATTAGGCGGGATCAAATTGGGGTGTCTACAGTAACCAAAATACATTCTTAGATTCTACCAAAAATCACACATGTTAAAAACATTCTATGAAAGCTCCAGTAAAAACAAATTTTGATTAAAGCTCTATTTGGTTTCTTTGTAAATTTGGGTAAGAGAGAAAAGTGACTTTTTCTTCGATTTTGACCGATAAATTTTGTTTCTTTTTTTATTAAATTAAATCATAGTTCCATACAATCATACTAACCACAAAAACCATATTTTCATGAACTTAAAATAGGTATCTAATAGATTCATTCGAGTTCAAGAAAAAACAAAGAAAATCAAAGGTTCAACCAAATTGTTTTTTAGCTTGTTTCTCTTTTTGATAATTCATTAGTCTTCCATGATTCAAGATTGGCTTTCTACTTCTTTATTCATGTTAAGGATTGTTCGAGAATGGTTAGAAGAGAAAACTGTTAGAGTAATAGTAAGCTACTACCTTAGAGAGTCTTAATCTAAGATGAAAGGATTTAGCTTTAACTTTAGCTTAAAATCATCACTTCTTTCTTCTTTCTTTCTTCCTTCCTTTCTTCTTCTTCTTCTTCTCTCTCTCTATCTCTCTAGGGCTATCGAACCAAGGGTAGAAAGGGAAGGTGTTGGATTCCTTTTATAAACAAGAATGAAGCTTGAATGGTCTTTCAATTAGTGCCATCTCAAGTATTTCAATAGTTACTTGAATGACACTTGATTTTGAACGTGTAAGATATGAGGGATATGATAATTTAAGGGTTGGAAGAAAAGAATGTATATACATGTTTATGAAGATATTTTTGTTCAACTGAAAATAAATAGAAAGAAATAATGTATATATATTCATATGTAGATGTTTTGGCCCAAAAAGTGATTTGTAGGAGGAATATATATATATACTTACACAGAGAAATTTGATGAGGAAAGGACAAATGTGATGAAGGCTTAGATGGTAGAAGGACCAAAGTATAGTTTTTTTTTTTTTTAAATAAAATCACACACAAGATACAATGGTTGTTCTTCATTTTAGGGGAAGGTGGGTCCTCCATGTGACAATCTTTTTCTTTATATCTATCTATCTATCTATATGCATAATATATCTAACACATGATAATATAATATTTTTGGGCAAAAAAGAAATAAAGAGTTGAGCTCAAACTAAAAAGTTGTTTGGGCATAGAGAAAAGAAAGTTTGGTCATGATGTAGTGGATTTTTAAAATTTAATGGGCTTACTTTGTTGGGCTTGAATTAAAGATTTGGACCTTTATTTGAATTGGGCATTGTTAAATTTTGGGCCTTGACTCATACTTGGTCTTTTTAAAACTTTGGGCCTTGAGTGTATTTAGATCTTGTTGGAGGCTAAAGCCTTAATTCATATTTGGGCTTTGTTTGAGATTTGGGTCTTAATTAATATTTAGGCCTATTTAAAATTTTGGGCTTGTCCTAGATTTAGCCCAATCAGTTTAGGTCTCACGAATTTTATACTTTGTGTAATCGTTATGTGATTTAAGATTTTCGAGATTTACTAGGATGTTGGAACTACTATTAGGGTTTCTAACATTATTTGGAAAAACAGGTTCTTACATCTCAACAAGAAAATTTGACAAAATAAAAAAATTATCAAAAAAATAAAAAATTCAATAAATACAAAATGATAAATAAAATTTTTAAAATTTAGTTGAACAAGGCACTAGGTGGATTTAAGAGCATTTTTTAAAGGAGAGCTTCTAATTACACACTCAAAATTAGTGTACATTTACTATTCTTTTTAAGTTTTTAAGTAATTTGGTAGAATACAAATACTTCAATGCATATAGCAGGTGTATTTAATAATCTTTAATTGTGTGCATTTAGAATATTCTTTAATTAATTTATTTATTATTTTATCTCTTATTTAAGATGTCTAAAAATTTGGCTTTTTACAGATAAGTAGTGTTTGGAATAAATTATATTGGTTTTTTAAAAATTTTTATTAAAATGTCTTATATATTTTTATTTTTTATTTTTTATTTTTAAATTATAGTATTTGTGATATCAACATAATTTTTTATTATTTGAAATGCAATTAATTTTTTAATTAAGGATATCACAATAATTTTACTTTAAAAAAATGGTATGTTTGATGTGCATAAATTTCTTTTCAAGAAATTTTTGTAAAGGTTCAAATATCATTTAATAGTTAAGGATTGGCCCTATCTAATTTTTTTAATAAAATTAATCTCATAATATTAATGTTTACCGAAAATATCCTTAAACTATATCTTCAAAAGATTTTATTGACTAAATTCCTTCCTAAACAGGAATAAAAAATCTCATTCTAATTTTTTTTTCCAAAATCTCACGTCACAATTACCACAATCATAGCTCTGTCGTTGTCTTCATTCTCTATCATCGTCACCATCACCAATTGGGGTGTCACTATCATCACTGTCACGGTGTCAACGTCAAGGTGTCGCCGTCGTCAACCTCAACGCTACTGCTATCCTCGCTCGTTGTTGCGGTCATCATCCATCGCCATTGCTGTCATCATCCATCACCCTTACCATTATCATCCCTTGCCATCATTATTAACGACTATCAAAATCTCACCTTTGCCATCACCATTATTACTCTATACCAAGTGTACTGCATAGTATTAATTAAGATATTTAAGACATACATTTTTTGTGTTACTGCATCACAAACATAACTAATACATATAGCAGTTGGTACTCTGTTTTTCTTTTTCTTTTTCTATTATAGTAATACAGATACAATTGATACATGTATCACTTGACACTCTAGATTACAATTTTTCCTAATCACTACTACGCAAATACAACTGATAGACTTATCAGTTGATAATCTGCATTGTATTTTTTCTAATCTTGCATCACAAACACAATAGATATATGTATCAATTGGAAACCTGCCTGGTAGTTACCTTGATCCTGCAGTATAAACATAATTGTAGAGTATGTAATTGATACATTTATCAATTAAGATACCACGACACATATATAACTGCTAAATGTATCAATTAGATACTCTGGTTCATCGCCTTACTCTCTTGCACCTTAGGTTCGTTGTTTTGCTCAATCGTACGTAGAAAACTTTAGTCCTCAAAAACTTTAGGGGTGATGACAGTGAACAAAGTCAGCGAGGGAGGACGACACTTTGCTCTCTTTGTTCGCACGCGAAAAGGATAGAGATGAAGCCTGTAGATGTTATGGTGGCAGTAGTGGGGTAGACGGTGATAGTGAAGAAGAATGGACATAAAGGCGGTGGAGGTTTGGGTAGAGGTGGCGGCAACGGGCTACGATGGCGAGATTTGGCCATGGTGGTAGCAGCGAGATCTAGCCACGACGGAAGTGGCTCGTGTCGGCAATGAGGGATGACTGTAGCAGGGCGATAGCTATGACGAGGGGCTGATGGAGCTTCAGTTTTATAAAGAGAAAGAGTCAGTGTTGCTAGAATAAAAAATGAGATAGATAGATGCGACGACTACGGTTTAGTTTATTAGGATTTAGATTTCTCAAACTCAAACTTTAAATATGATAGAAAAAAAAATTAAATATTTTTAATAGGGATAAATTAGTTAAAAAATCTTATCTTGATCTATAATGGGACATAAACTAATAAAATAAAAAGAGTATGACTAAGAATTTTACAAAATCTAAAAAAATAATTAATCTTCATTTCTCATTTTTTTTATAAAGAAAATTCGTGGGCTTCCAAACATT
Organism: Heliamphora exappendiculata; assembly: GCA_034768845.1. Classification (NCBI taxonomy): domain Eukaryota; kingdom Viridiplantae; phylum Streptophyta; class Magnoliopsida; order Ericales; family Sarraceniaceae; genus Heliamphora; species Heliamphora exappendiculata. The sequence continues at coordinate 18,573 of JAOTRH010055351.1, forward strand.
ATAAGATACTTTATTATTTTAAAAAAAAATTTAAAAATCGGAATTTTTGGTAATCGAAACATCAAACAAGGGCTTAGTTTGCAGATTTGAGATAACGGGAAGAAAAAGAGTGGGAGATGGATAAGATCACCGAAAGAACCGATGTCTCTGGCTCTGAGCATGGGCTCAACTGCGAAGCTCAATTTTGGACAAATGATGATGAAGATGAAGAAGAAGACGAAGGCATTCGATGCGCCATCATCAGTGAAGGAGCGTTTTCTTCAACCTGTGCGCTGTACACCTCTCCAACAAGTCGAACAACAGGCATGGATTTCGAAACCAACTCAAAAACAAAAATCTTATAAACTTGCCCATGTCATAGGTAATTATCATCTGTTTTTGTGGATTAGAGCCATAAATGCATATACGAAACGTATTACTCTCTCTTTTCCAACCCCGAAACCCCCCACACCCCC
>JAOTRH010055362.1:0-10197 GCA_034768845.1 Heliamphora exappendiculata
AGCACATTGTAAAAGTTAAAAGACATTAAATACTATTTACATTTTATAGGAAAAATAACATTATCGAGTGTACACTAAAACTTACGTTATGAAAGGTGTAATTGAACTTGTGTTGAACAAAATATATCGATGAGCTTGTATCCATTCTTTATTGTCAAGATGAAATATTGTATGCTCCCCAACTAATTGGCCCTTATGGTCACCACCATCATAGTTTCTCATTAGTTGGTTAGATTTGGTTTCAACATCATCCAAATATTGAGCACACAAGTTCATGTACTCTTCCATTAAGTAACCTTTAGCTATTGGACCTTTTGGTTGTGCTCGATTTCGGATATATTGTTTCAACGTAAGAAGAAACCTTTCGATTGGATACATCAACTGAAATTGCACTGCTCCAGCAATCAATGCTTCACTAGCTAAATGTATCGGCAAGTGCTCCATTACATCAAAAAAGGCCAGTGGGAATATTTTCTTCAAGTGGCAAAGTATTATTGGAATACTGTCTTGAATACATTCCAAGGCAAATACATGATTAGTTTTGGAGCACAATTGTCTGAAAAAATTACAGAATTCAATCAATGGTTCAATAACATTCTTAGGCAATAACTTCTGTATAGCCAAAGGTTTCAGTTGTTGCATCAGAATATGGTTGTCGTGACTCTTAAGACCATCGATGCTTCTTTCTGGTAAGCGCACACGTCTTGAAATATTCGATGCATACCCATCTGGAACCCTAACATCTTGTAATACTTTCAAAAACGTGTGTTTTTCATCCTTACTCATTGTAAATTGTGTAAGAGGTAAATATGCTTTATTGGATCCCCTCGGTTGCAAGTGTAGTGATTTTTTGATATTCATCTCTTCGAGATCTCGTCGAGCACTAACATTGTCCTTTGATTTTCCTGCAACTCTAAGTATTGTCCACAATATATTGTCACACGCATTCTTCTCTATATGCATCACATCAAGGTTGTGTCTCATTAGGTTGTGCTTCCAATAAGGCAGTTTAAAAAATATACTCTTCTTCTTCCAATTGTGACCACGAAATCTATTTGATTCCCTCTCTTTTGACTCATCAGCCTTTGCTTCAAAACATCCATTTTGTACTGGGTAAGTATACCTTCTGATTCCAAATGATTCAACAATTCAGACCCAGATAGCATCTTAGATTTACTTCCCCACTCCTACTTGCCATCAAATGACACTATGTCCTTTCAGAATTTATGACTAGCATGTAAGAATCGGCGATGACCTATATAACAATGCTTTTTACCATGCTTTAACCAACAAGATACATTTTTTGTATTGCAACAAGGACAAGCATACTCGCCTTTAGTACTCCATCCTGACAAGTTAGCATATGTAGAAAAATCATTAATTGTCCACAATAACGATGCATGCATTTGAAACATTTGATTGGTTGATGCATCAAACATTTGTACACCTTCATTCCACAATTCCAACAACTCCTCTATTAATGGTTATAAGTACACATCAATTTTATCCCCAGGTCCTTTTGGGCCATCAATGAGTACAGACAAAATCAAGAACTACTGTTTCATGCACATCCATAGAGGTAAATTATATGAAATCAAAACAACAGGCTAAGTGCTATGAACTATGTGCATCGATCCAAATGGATTGAAGCCATTAGATGCTAACCTGAGCCTTGCAGACCTACTATTACTAGCAAAGCTTGTGTGACGCTGTAGACACCTCAATTTGACCTGCCTAATTTTAGGTGAGTTTGATGATGAAAGCAATTGGAATAGTGCTTCAATACGATTCTCAAAAAATGATCAAAGCTCGGTATTTGAATTCAATGATCAAAACTTTAAAACTAGTGAAATCATCATTGAACTGTCATGTTAGAACCTTAGGGTTACCATGTTCATTGTGGTGACCACCAACAGAATCTCTTGTAAGCTTCCACTTTTTGTGACGACCGCCATACCCATACCCGGCGACCGCCAACTCCAACCTGGCAACCACCAACTTGCATAGTGGCGACCGCCATAAGAAACTTGTGGAAACTCTCCTAAAATAGCGATCGCCAACTCATGATGTGACGACTGCCACCTTAAAAAACCCTGGCATGTCCCAAAACATGCCAGCATTTCATTAGTTGAAGAATTCTATAAATACCGTACCTCTGGTGCATTTTCAGAGGAGAAGAGGAGAATTCTAAAGAGAAAAACTCTGCCGAGTTGCTGAGCAATTCCAAGCCCCAATGCTAAAACCCTGCCGAAGAATCGAGAGTCGAACCCCTAATACCGAGATTCTGAAACTCTAGCTTGGATCATCGCTCGAGAATCGAATTGCCAGCTACTATTCCCCGACTCGATGATTCCTTAGCAATCTGGGTATTTTGCTTGGATTGCCGGTCTTTTTAGCTCTATTTTCTACCTCTTTAGAGTGACTGGGTTAATTTGATTATTTCATCATTTGCATTGCTTATATAGTTATTTTAATCATTTTTTAATGTGTCTAATTTGGTAAAGTAGCCATTCTTAACTTGTTTAATTTATTTGGTTACTTATATTAAATTTGTTAGTACATTAAATAATGGTAACATAATTTAACAATACGACTAACGATACTATTATTGTTATAATCCAATCACTTACATACATATGGTTGTAATTGTTAATATTACACCCATATTTTATTTTTCATCTTTTTTTTAATTTTTTTTATTTTTAATGAACTATTTTATTTTAATATTAGCTTAATATTCTTTTAGTTTAATATTCATTTGCTAACATTTCATTTTCTTTTTCTTCTCTCTTTTTTTAATATTAGTTTAATAGTCTTTTACTAGCATTAGTTTAATGTTCCTTTACAAGCATTTCTTTTTCTTTTCTTTTTCTTTTATTTTAATATTACTGTAATTTTTTTTATTAGCATTTTATTTTGTTTTTGTTTTTATTATTAGCTTTATGTTCTTTATAATGTTCTATTTTTTTCTTTCTTTTTCCTTTTATTGTTAGCTTTATTTTTCTATTATTTTGCCCTTTTCTTTTCCTTTAAATGTTAGCTTAATTTTTCTTTTATAATATTTCTTTTATTCTTTTATTTTGTTAATCTCAAAAATCACAAAAAAAATCTTTTTATGCTAGTTTTTACCTTTTAAATGGTAGTGCAATTTTCTTAAACCCTCTTGTTCATTTTATTTATTTTATTTTATTTGTTTCATTTAAAATATAAAATATAAATAGTTATATTTTTCTTTTTATTAGTGTAATAGCATTTTCTAACCTTTTATTTTAACTTAATTTTTTTTTGTACACTTTATTTATTTATTTTGGTTTGACATTTCTTTTTGGTAAAAATAATTATGACAATGTTAATCTAGTTTATTTTTAGTAATTTGCATGTTTTATTTATTTCCTTTCACATTAGGTTATTTTAACAATTTATGTTCATAATTAGCATTTTTTTAAAGCTTTTTTTGCTCTTTTATTTTAAATTATACTATGCGAGTTTGCTCCATATATCTTTTAGTTAAAAATTGCATGCCGTAACACTTAGGACTTTATTTCTTTATTTGCTTTATTTTGGTGTTTTATATATATATATATATATGTTACGTATTTTCTTTATTTGATTTTAGATGTTTTCTTTTTGCCTCAACTTTCTTTATTTACCAAGTATTTAAAAAATCTGATTAAAAAATCAATAATGATTAATAGAGACCAAACTTATAGTTGAGCGAATGGAGTACATAGCACCTTCTCCCATTCGTATCTTAACCCCCAAATTCTTTTTCTCTGGTTAACATTTTAAAAATCAGTAACCATTTTTATTTTTCTTGATTTTTCTCAAAAATCAAGTGGCGACTCTATTTTTAACAAAATAAAATTTAAATTTTGGGTTTCAATGTGTTAAATATTTTCAAGCATCCTTTGAATTCTCATATTTTTTACTACCAAAAATCCCAAAATCTCGTGGCCAAAGTGTTTTCTGACAACTCTGCTGGGGACTGATTTACGAAATCAATTAAGAGAGCTAGACTTGAAAACATTATTAATTCTTAGTATGTATTTCTTATTTGCATTCTCACATGCATATACATTGTTCTTCACCCCTTGCCTGGTCGACCTCATACCCTGAACGTTCATTCGTTTTGGAAATTATTGGAAAGACGGGCAAGCCTTATTGACTGCATACTTTCATTGGTGGAATAAAAGAGTTCGAGCGTACTATTTGACCATGTCTTGCACCACACCAGGCATGAAAGGTATATACCCGCCTCTATTCAGAAAGTACCCTAATTCATGACCAAAACTGGCTTCTTTGCATGTAAGAGCTTAGTACCCCCCATTAGGTGCTGCAAACCTGGTAGGATTATGTGTTTTTGTTAATTATATGTTTTGTTTGCGTTTATTAGGTTTGTTTGTTCAACTTAGGTTAGTTTCTTTTTTGAATTTGGCCCGAGTTTTTCTGTTATCCTTTGTTGTTGAGGTTAGTTTTTCCTTCAGGTTCTTTCCCTGGTTTTAATCTTCGCCTTGTCTGGCTTTCTTGTCGTTAGTTTTCTTCTCGAAGTTATGCTGGATTTTTGTTTTAAAGCCACTAGGATAGTTCTCTCTCTCTCAGGTTCTTTTCGGGTTGTTGGTTTTATCCACTGTTTCTGTTTAGGTTTGTTAGACCCGTGTGAGCTAGTTTTGCTTCCCTATTGCAGTGCTGCCCGTTTTTTCTTAGAATCTTAGGTCAAACCAGTCCCTTTGGCCTAGTTCTATTTTCTTACTGGAGTGCTGCCCGTTTCTCCGTTTAGATTCTTCAAATAAACCTTTTCTCTAGAATCTGATTGTTTTCCTTCTTAGCCATCATCCTAATTTTTTAGTGTCCAATTGTTACGCTGCTAGTATGAGCCCGGCATGGGCATTGTTTCAGTTTCAGTGATTATCTGCCGTTAGAGTTCTTTTTAGAGAAGCGTTTGATACTAGTTATTATGCTTTTGAGATCTAGGTTTTCTTCGAATTTAGATCATTGAGCTGGGAAAACTACAGTCAATGCATGTCTGGACTAGATCAGTGACAGGAAAACTTTATAAAATATCTGAACAGCCAGCTGAATTATTTGAGATGGCAAAGAATGAAGTTAATTTGACAGCCTTGATAAGGGCGATTATTAAGATACAAAGGGCCATTGAGCAACAAACCAAGGCTTAGAATAAGTGCCAAGCCTAGAATCGGGCAATTTAGGCCCGTCTACCTGGCGTAAATGGAAAGCCGAATGACATGAATGAGAACAGAGAAGACTTCTGGGATGATAACCAAGGATAAGATGCACCGAAAGTTGCTGTGCCACCTCGGGTTCCCCGCCCAATTGTGATAGAAGAAGAGAACACTGCTTAATCCAGGGAGTCCGCGCTGGTGGAAAAAATTAACCATATGGAGAAGGTCTTGAGGAAGGCGAAAGGAGTGGAGGGATATATACCGGATGCAGGGAGACTCTGGTTGTTCCTAGATGCCAAGCTCCCGAAAATTTAAAATACCTGAGATGGAGAAGTTTGACGAAATTGGTGATCCTCAAATTCAGTTAAGGATGTATGTCGGTACTCTCTCTCCCATGGGGATTGACGATCAGCTAAAGGCCTAACTTTTCCACCGCTCTTTTTTGGGGGCGACTCAGAGGTGGTTCCTCTCCCTAGAGGTTGCTAAGACCCGAACTTGGGAAGACATAGCCACGACCTTCATCAGCCAATACAGCTACAACATCCAGGTGGATGTAACAACTCGAGAGTTGGAAATGACTCGACAGGAGAACCAAGAATCATCCGTTGATTTTCTGACCCGGCAGAGAGGAAAAGCGGCTAAGATGACAAACCAACCGACCGAGAAGGAACAGGTGAGAATCGTGGTCAATAATCTACAATCCCCCCTGAAACGTTATCCGATCACACAACCGCTCTCCACATTCGAGCAGTTGTTTGATGCTGGAGTTCAGATAGAAGATGCAATCTAAGCTGGTGATATCGAGGAGACCGAGTTGAGCCAAAAGCCAAAAAGACCTTACCCATCCAACAACCAAAACCATCCCAACTCTTCCACTAACCCTGCATCTCGCTCTACCGAGGTGAATTTGCTAAACCCCCAATCAGATCGACCGAATTCTTCACATTCATCACTTCCTCCCAGAAACAACCAGTCGTCACAGCCGAAAACGCCAAGGAGAGTTTTTACTCCCCTTAATCTCTGTCCATGGCCCTAAATCGACTTATCGAGAAAGAGCTGATAAAACTTCTTGATCCAATGCCGCCTCCTAGCCCTTTACTGCTATGTTGCGATCCCACCCAATATTGCTCATACCATCAGAGCCACGGACACCCAATCAACAACTGTCTGAAACTCCGCCATGACATTCAGGATCTCATTGACAATAAGGTCATTTCACCTTTATTTGCACAGAATGTCACAGCTGGTTTTTAAATTCGTGTATTTTGCATGATTCAAGTCCCGAGTCAAGTCGAAGTCTTGTAAGTTTTTGCTTTATTCTGATCCGTTGGATGTCGAGTTCGAGGGCACGTTTGTCTGTGCACTCTCTTCTTTTGTTTTTGATTTTGTAATTCCTGCTCTCTTTGATATCAATAAAATAAACGAAGATTCTGATTATTCTGCTTTTCTTGATTTATTTTGTACGCTTTCTGATGATTTTAAATTCGAAGAGGATGTTCTCGAATATTTAAAAGCTTTAATAAAAAAGAAAGAAGAAATGCGTGCCCAACTAATAATTGAAAAAATTTTGTCAATAAATTTGGGTAATGAAATTAACCCACAAATTGTCTAAATTGATTTTTTTTTATTTTCAGTTGAACGTAAACAATTAATGACTTTATTAAAAGAATTCAAAAATATTTTTGCATAATCATATGAGGGTACGCCTGAAATTGATCCCGATATTATCCAATATCATATTCCTTTGTATTTCAATGCTAAACCAGTCAAACAAAAATTTAGAAGAATACAGCCAGAATAGACTCTAAAAATTAAAGAAGAAGTCACCAATCAGATCAACGATGGATTCCTTATGGTAACCGAGTATCCAAAGTGGATGGCCAACATTGTACCGGTCTTAAAGAATGATGAATTTTCATAATCACAATAAGGGTAGTCCGAAGGATAACTTTCCACTACTACACATTGACATCTTGGTAGATAGCACAGCAGGGCATGCTCTTTTATCATTTATGGATGGTTTCTCTGGGTACAATTAGATTTTAATGGACCTTGAAGACAGTAAAAAGATGACATTTATTACACCGTGGGGCACCTACTATTACCGTATGATGCCATTCTATTTGAAGAATACAGGAAAAATCTATCACAGTGCTGCAACTACCTTGTTGCATGACATAATACTCAAGAAAGTCGAATGGTATGTAGACGATATGATTGTAAAGTCCCAAGATCGAGACAAACATATCATAGTGCTGCAAAAATTCTTTAAAATGATTAAAAAATATATGACGTGGCTCAACCCGCGAAATAATAGCAAAGGAATCGGATGGAAGAGTTTCTCTTATTCGATGAAAGAAGACTACAAACTATGCTTCATATACAAGGATACTAAAGCAGGATAACCAAAGCATTCAATAAGAAGGTCAAGACCCAGAATCTCAGAGAAGGAGATTTAGTTCTTAAGAAAATAAGAGCTCCTAACTTTGACCCAAGGGGCCAATTCAAGCCAAATTAGGTCGGGCCGTATCTGATCAAGATTATTATGACCGGTAGTACTGTAATTATTATGAATCTGGATGGTAACACGTTCTCCACTCCAATCAACTTGGACCAACTCAAAAAGTATTATCCTTGAGAGAAAAATAAAATAAAAAGAAAAGTTTGCTGGGTTGAAAATTAAAAAGGCAACCCATGCAAAAGTTAGAGCAACCCGCAAGGCCAAAAATCTAAAAATGCGACCTTGATAAAAATTAGGGTATCACAAAAGGAGAGTGTTAATACCCGAGATTAATCGAGTCCGAACTACGTTATGGCCTGATTCCACTTTTTGGGATACGTAGGCAACTTATTTAGTTCGGCCACCTTCTTTGTTTTAGCCATCTTTGAATTCAAGTAATGATCATTGTAAATTTATCTTTGAGTTTTGATAATAAAGTCGTTTAATTGCAAGAATCAAAAAAAATTAAATAATTAGAAACCTTTTTTAGATAAACGTGGAATTTTTATTATTTTAACTGTGATCACAAGGTTTTGAAAATAAATTGCGGGAACGCAAATTTCAAACTCTAAATAAAGAAGAATGCTACAAAATTCTGAAAGCAAAGCAAGTTCCTCAAATCTTCCTACTCTTCGCTTCTTGTTCTTCTCCCTTTTCTTGGTTTCTACTCTCTTTTTTCATAACCAGCCGCGCCTTGTGCTCCTTAGAGAGCACAGTATAGGACAACTCCTGCATCTCTATTAATGAACGAGATGGCCAAGCCTTTTGATACCGCACTAGAAATGGGGTCTAAAGGGAAGATGAATACATACGACCCTGTATGCCGTAAAATATAATCAGACTTCGACTTAACTGCCTCTTGATCCAGTGTGGATAATAGAAGATGGACATGCATAGACCAATCAGCAAGACATCTGGATGGTCCATAATGGTCAAAGTCATAAAAGGGATCTTCCACTAGGAGCACTACCAAGTGATGTCTTTTCCAGTCAGTGAAGAAAGATATTGTCTCCATGCCACCTCAGTAGTGCATATCTGGTAAAAAGGACGACAGACAAATGCAACAGCACTATACCCTTTCGAACCCTATTTCTATAGAAGATTTACCTTCTCTATCAGCTAGATCTGAGAAGAGATAAAATAGGTAAGAATCGAGAAAAATTAGAAAAAAGAGAGATATAAAAAAATAAAGAGAGATAGTAAAAAAAAGAGAGAAGAACGGTAAAATCTGAGAAAAATCAGCAAAAGGAGAGAAGAGCGGTAAAATCGAGAGAAATTAGCAAAATGATAGAAGAGCAGAGAAAATGAGAGATTTGAGTTTCACCTTGAAGAAGCAGAGGACTACCGGCAAAAGACGTAATAGCACTAGACAAATCAAGGTCTCAGCCAAAACTATGGGCATGAAGTCCTTCCTTGCCCTTATTTGGTCTAGAATGTCCACCAGAATAGTGCTAACTCAGCCATCACAAGAAATCATAAGGTACCCGGCAAGCAAACAGATGCACAGAACATAACGGCACTACAACTAAAAGTTAAAGACATCAAGGGCACCAGTAGGACAGAATCTATATCCAGTGAATCCCCATAGATGAAGAAAACAACCTATTGGCAAGTCAAACCACAAGGATATATGATGAACATGGAAGGTATTGGCACAAACTCCCGTCGGACAAGATTAAAAATAACGGTAAACTCCTCTACAGTGGGGCCTAACTCTTCAAGAGCAAAGTAGAAAACATGAGCCAATGGATCCTAAAAACTGGGTAGCAACACTTAGCAATGGTTCGTTGATCCAAGCCCTGGTGCCCCATGCAAACTTCTTTCAAATCCTAGTCATATGCGAATTGTTGTCTAGGTTCTAGGTTCATAAGACGACCCTTAGGTTCCCTAAGCCCTAATGTGTCAGGAAAATCTTTTAAACCCTAGAAGATTAGGTACCCTAAACCCTGGTGTGCCAGACAAATCTTTCAAGCCCTAGAAGACTAAGCACCCTAAGCCCTGGTGCGCCAGGCAAATCCTTTTAGCCTTAAGTTCGTGTGTGTGTGACGATCCTTTGGTTCTTACACGTCCTAGTAGAAGACTAGGAACCCTAAATCCTAGAAAACTAAGCACCCTAAGCCTTGGTGTGCTAGGAAAATCCTTTCAATCCTAGGTTCGTGTGTGAGTGACGATCCTTAGGTTTTCTCCAAACCCTAATCCATAAGGCGTCTAGGTCCTAAATTCAAAAAGTGTCTTAGGTTTTCTCTAAATCCTAGCCCATAAGGCGTTTAAGTCCTAAATCCAAAAGGTGTCTTAGAATGTCTTCAAACCCTAGTCCATAAGGCGTCTAGGTCCTAAATCTAAAAGGTGTCTTAGGTTTTCTCCAAACCCTAGTCCATTAGGCGTTTAGATCCTAAATTCAGAAGGTGTTTTAGGTTTTCTTCAAACTCTAATCCATAAAACGTCTAGATCCTAAGTCCAGAAGGCGTCTTAGGTTTTTCAGACCCTAATGGGCTAAGCATCCTATGTTCCAAGTCC
>JAOTRH010055373.1:0-19027 GCA_034768845.1 Heliamphora exappendiculata
CGGCGAATCATTCTTAAGGAAACTGCGATTGCAGGACTCGGTTTGCAAATTTCATTTATGTTATTCCTGTTATTTCAATTTTTGTAATTTCAGATTATTGTAAATTGTTAAAAGTTTAATAAATATGTATTTTCTAGATCGCCGAGCACGTATTTTATTTTGGCGTTTGATATTCTCCCAACACTATTTTCAGATAAGAAATGTAAACTTCCTACAGTAGAGTTGGATGTTACGGCTCTTTTGAGAAATATTGTGAAATAATAGTATATGGGACTGTTTTTTTCATCTTTTTTGTCTTACGTGATGTTGGGTTTTCTTTGGTGAAAATGTGTTTTCCATGCCTAGAGACATATTGTCGTGAAGGTTATTTTTTATTCCTTTGTGAAGAATCTCTGTCCCTTTCAGAGTTATTTTATTTCTACGGCTGCACCTTTCTTTCTATTTATTGTAGTCATAAATAAAAATAAAGCCTAGTACCTCATTTTTTTATCAAAAGAAAAGAGAAACCAAGCCTCTCCTTATGGTTTTGAAAAGCTAATTCAATATTTCTTCAACTCGACAATTATATATATATATACATATATATATATATATATATATACTCAGATTCTTGTCAAAATGGTACTCTTTTCTTTCAATTGATCTCCATTCTCTCGGTGCACTATACGAATTCTTTTTTTCTCTTTCTTAAATCTCATACTTTTTCAAAATCTAAATTATTTTTTTCTCATTTATTGTTACAGGAATTCGAAATTTTGAGAAAATTGTGATTAAGAATAATATATGAAGATTTTTAAAATTTTTTTTTTTTTTTCTTTTTTGACAACGAAAGAACTACCTCAAGGCAGAATTTTTTGAACTCACTCTTAAAGCGTAAAATTTCAAATACCTGCATCATCCGTAAAAGATAGTCTTCGATAACCATTCAGATTATATTTAATAGATAGTCCATGTTGTTGGAAATATCTCAAGAACATATAATTAACTAATTTATTATATAATTTTAAAAGGTTAAAATTGACATTTATCCATCTAAGCTAAACGAATTAATGAATACGATCAATTTCTGAATTAAGACGCACCACTTGTAAAGATCAATATATTTAGAATTTTTTCAGTGGCAGCAGATCATGCCTCGTACTTTATTTGTTCATTATCAATGAATTGTTTGAAAAAGGAAATATTAGGAGACCGTAGTCACTGATTAATTTGATTTTAAGAAATTATACCTTGTTATAAAATGTTGTGCAATATAAGTGACTATTTGATTCATAAATAATAAAAAATCAAAAATAAATTAAGATCACAAAATTATATGTGGTTCAACAGTGTGTTTACATTTGTGGGGATATTTAGGAGAAATGAATCCACTCTTAAGTAATACGAATTAGAAGTTCTCCCATGCTCTCTACCCTTTTTCTAAGCCTCAATCTTGTTATGAATTTGCTACTTAGGGTTTTGGGTTAACAGGATATAAATATGTCTCCTAAAAAGCATTAAAGATCCAAATACATGCGCCGTAGTGCTATAGACTGTCCGAACGCTATACAATAGAAGATTTCTTACGCCATTGATCGATACGTAAAAGTGCTGATAAAATCCTACAAAGTATATCTTGCTAAAACTCGATTATGTATTTACTTATATGTTTTAGTAGTGTTTCACTGTTAGTATAAAAAGAAACGAGAATGTGAAAAAATGAGATAAAATTGATTAAAAATTTAAAAGGTCAATACTTCTAACGTAGAAGTCAAATGATCAAAACAGCGTTGTTTCGGTTAGATCTCGGGACCCGATGACCTGACATCATGAGTGGTAATACCTCAAGGTTCAAGTAATTTAGTAAAAAGGTTCAACGGTGAAGAAAATAAAGTTTCAAAAGAAGTTCGACCAAAAAAATACAAAAAATGTGTGAAGAAAATTGACATATCGTCACTATTTTGATCATAATTAACTTTTTGTACAAAATGAATTTTGATATGAACCTACAACTATTAGAAAGTAGACTTTCAGGACTTCAATTTGAACACAAGAATAACCCTATTCGGAGTTCGGATGAAGGAGTTATACTCATTTGAAGTCGGGACAACAACGCAGTCGCGCTTTTACAAAATTTCGTCAAGACGAAAATATGGGCGTCCAAACAGAAAAGCTACTATTTGAAAAGCTTCTGGACGGAACTGGAATCGTCCGAATGGAACGGGACAGTAAGAATTTGAATAGAACTCCGCAACAAGGGGCGTAGATTGGTACTATGTATACAAGGCATGGGGGAATCATTCAAATAATTTCATATCTTCAAAAATCAGATTGAAGCCTTATCTAGAGATGACTCTGGAGGCTCGGAAAGTGACAAAGAGTCGAAGACGGAGACCTGGGACTCCATTCTTCTTATTTTTTTTATGAATTCGAGCCGAAACATGATTGACTAATTTTCTTCTTCCTAGGAGATGATGAACCTCTAGTAGGTATTTTAGGATTAGTTTAGATTTATATTTTTTTTATTTGAATTGAATTCATTGTATGATTTTGAGATGTTGAAGTTTGATCAATGAGCTTTTAATTTGATTATCTAATTTTCATTTTTACTTTCTGTGATTATAATAACAAGATCATGCAATTGTTTTATGTTCTTATTCTTATTCAAACGTGAAATATCTTATGCTAGGATAGGACGAGTCGTGCCGAGATTACTCGGACGATGCGTGCCACGTCTAAGATAGGATATGCCAGATTTGGATTCGACCTTATCCTCTTGCTAATCCGTGTCAATCTTGTAGACATAACCTGATTAAATTGAATCTAATGAATGAAATAGAATCTGAATAAAACTAAAATTCTAGTTAGAGTGGATTAAAATCCTTAGAAAATCTTCTCTCATCTAAATCAAATCTTTTCTTTTTAGTTTAATTTAATTTTAGATTTTTTTTATTAAACCTAACAAAGCTTTTTATAAATCGGACAAAATTTTAAGTTGTAAAATTGTAATTTCGTCCCATAATTCTTGAGGAACGATACTTGGACTTAATCGCTAAGTACCAAATAGTAGTTAATTTTAAAATTTTAAATATTTATTTTGGTACGGTACGACAATGAACCAGCCACCTTCATTTGAATTCTCCCATAATCATTTGGACGTGAAAAATCATAAAAATTATTTTTGGATTGATTTGCTATTAGGATGTACTCAAATAAATAAATAAAAGCAAACAAATAATCACAAGATGCACAAGCAATTTTTAACGTAAAAAAAATTCCAAAAGGGTTAAAATCATGAGACCATGTTCATAAAATCAAGCACTATAATCAAACGATGATTACTAGAAATTCTTACAACCCAACCGTGGAGCCACACTTATGGCTGTACAGAAATCTTACCGAATCTACTCTTACCATCTCCTTATACCTTAATCTCAATAGATTCGAATCCACGAACCTTCAATTACTTTTGAAATCCTCCAAAAGGGTTCTGTAGTTCTTGGAATCCACAAACGAACCCTTGGTTGCCTTTGAACTCCTTCCAATGACTTGTAGTTTGATAAAGAGTTAAAGCTACCTTAAGATAGAACTTTATAGATCAAAGAAAAACATCAGTCTTAATTGAATGTCACAAGGTTCTTTGACTCCAAACTTGTTATTCGCCTTAAAACATTCAAAGCTTGAGAGAAATGAAAGCAGCGACTCCAAAAATTAGGGTTTAGATGTGTTTTGAGGTCTTTTAAAAGGCCCTGCGAAAATGGCGCCTAACCTGTGCTCCAATACAGGTTGAGCACAAGATGTAATAGCCTTTTGAATAATCCATGCAATTTGGTGCTTGACTCGTGCTTGAGCACGAGTTTAACATGAACTCTCTAACATGAATGAGGTCGTTAAAACACAATCCTCTCACTTCATATAATCTCAATCTTAACATTAATAACCATAGATGATATTCACACGCTCAGCTAATTTAAGAACAAATCCAAATAAATACAACTCAAAAAGTATTTATCAAACACGATTTCCAAACTAAAAAACCTAACAAGACAGATAAATTCAGAAACACCTATACCTTGGGCTGCCTGAATAGCCCATAACCACCGTATGGCTGCAATGCACCACAACCAAACCTCGGGCTACTATCAAAAATCGTTTAGACATTCCATAAACCCTAACTGAATGAATTCCCCTAGTGGGGAATTCGAGACAATCTTCAATAATCTCTACCTTGATCCAAATTACTCAAACTATCTTGAAGAATTATTAACTGTCTTGATCCGCATCCCTTTCATGGGTATGATTTTTTAGCCTCTTTGATTGTCGTGCCTAAATTCTTGATTCTCGAATGGTATATTTTAACTCTCAAAATGGTGTTTTTAGAAAAATGGTTCTAAACATCATAACTTAAGCGCAATAAAGTTAAAATGAGCTTAAACTCATGTCTTAATTTTGAAAAAGTTGAAATTGCCACCAAATAAAAAGTTTGAGTATGTCATATTACCCTTAAAACCATTTCCAAACCAATCAATATAAGTTTTGAAAATTAAGTTTTAATTTTGAAAAGGATATTAAAATGCTAGAAAAATAGTGTTGATTTGAAATGGCATAGTAATTGGACATGATTTTGAAAATACCTTATATTTTAATCTTCGAAAATAAAAAATGGGTTCAGAAATTTATTGTTATGAGCTAAAAATGTGTTAGGAATGTAACATCGCCCTTTTGGTATCAATTCTTTTTTTATGTTAATTCTTGTATTTAGTAAATTATTTCTAATACGTATGCATCGAAAATATAACATGTGAAAGGCAAAATAATTATTAAAATTAATAACATGTATGCTATGCATGCAATAAATAATATAATAAAATTAACATGTTAAAGAATATTGATAAAAATATATATATAAAGTATTAATATGTAAATATTTATAATGTTGCACGTGAACCCACTTGGACTATCTTCGTATCATCTAGTAGAAATCATGACAACTGTAGTCCGTACTAAATGTACAATTTTAGTGTGTATCTAAAATGGTAAGAATTTTGTTATTCTATAAGAAAATGTGAAATTGATTTTCATTTTTCTTCAATATAAAAAATAAATATTTTCTTATTTACTATAAGAACATATTTTTTTTAAAATTATTTTCTATTAGTATAGAAAATAAGAAATTTCTTTTTCAATATAAGAGAATTTTGAATTTTTTTATTTTCTATTAATATAGAAGATAAATATATATTAAAATATTATAAAATAATTATTTTATTATTTTTTATAAGAATTTTTTATTGAAAATAATTTATTTTTTATTAGTATAGAAAATAAGGTTAACTAATTATTAGTATTCTTTACAAGATGCGTAGAAGATTTAATCCTATTATTAATTTTTTTAAAACTCCAATTCTATTTTTTAAATTTATTAATAAAATATAACAATTTTATCCTGCATTAACAAACCCTAGCCACCTCTTACTATTCGCCTCTTACCATTGTTTGCAACAAACCCTAGTCGACCTATGTGAATCGCCACGGACAAGACCATCTCGTCTCTCTTCGCGCTCATCATCAGTGAATCACCATAGACGAGAAGCCGACCACCGTCAGCCACTCCATCATTACCGCTCCTCCTATTCCTCACCGTTGTCGCTCCTCCTCCTCCTCCAAATCTGGACCATGGATCTTAAATATGGCAATTTTTCTCGTCTCGTCCCGTCCCATCCTTATATGTTCCTGCCCCGATTTATATCGATTTTTTTCACCTCCGATAACAAATGGAGTAGGGACGATTTTTCTTTTTCACCCTATTTTTTTTATACATAAAATAAATATTTTTTAAATATAAATTCATGTATAACATGTATAATTTATAAATATAATAAGTTTAAAATATTATTTATCTCTAGTTTTGTTTTCTATTTATTATATTTTGTATCTTTAGTCTTATTAATTCATCAACTATTATTTTTTATTTATGATATTATTTATAATCTTTATTATATCACTTTTTAAAACTTTAAGAATTATTCCTGAAATATCTTCATCTTCGCCCCGTTCCTGCTACTTTTCTAATATTTTTTCTCATTCCTGTCCTGATCAAGTAGGGAATAAAAATGGGAGAGTTCATTTTTGGTTCCGCTTGATTGCCATCCTTAATGGATCTGGACTATCGATTTGTCCTCCGCCGCTCCTCCTCCTCTGTCACTGCTGACTTTTAGATCTAGACCACCAACTCCAGCTCTGGACCATAGATCACCCAAGCCGCCACTCCTCCTCCTCGCTGTAGACACCCCAATTTGACCCCACCAATTTTAGATTGGTAGGGTGAGTCCGATGATTAAAATAAGTAGAATGGTGCTTTTGAATGATTCTCGGAAAGTAATCCAAGCTCAGAGTTCGAACCCAATGATCAAAATCTTTGAACCTACTTTGAGCAGCCAACGTCAAAACTTTGATTCGCCATCTTTGAACCTTGGGTTCGCCATCTTCATTGTGGCGACCGCCATAGGAACCTCTTAAAAACCCTAGACAAGGTGGCAACCGCTAACTTTGAACCATGGGGTCGCCAACTTCATTGTGGCGACCACCATAAGAAACTTTTGGAAGCTTTATTTTTTGTGGCGACCGCCAACTCCATACATGGTGACCGCCAACTTCAAAAATTCTATCATGTCCCAAAACATGGCAGGACCTCATTCGTTGATGAATTCTATAAATACCGTAACTATGGTACGATTTGGAGATGAAAATTCTGAGGTTGAAGTTTTAATGGGTCTGAAGATTAGAGAATTCTGATCCGACACCCTACTAAAATACCGAGAATGAACAATTATCGACCCAGATACCCTGTTGGATTCTTGGCTCACCCTTCCATTGGAATTGGGACACATCCCGAGGATTGGACATCGATTACCATTTCCCAACTTGAGGACTCGCCTGGCTTATATCTTAGGTACTTTGTTGAAATCCCGACATTTCTCTCTTCACTTTTCTTACCCATGTGAAGAGGATGTGTTATAATTTGAGTATTAATTCTATACTTCACTTTTTATTTTTTGTTTGGTCATTAATTGAATTGAAAGCATATTTTATCCTATAAATTGTTTAATGCTTTATTAAACGTTATAGTCTTAATTAAGTTTTATTTTCTTGATTATATTCTATTTCATGTTATAAATCAAATCTTAGTTTGTTTATTCTACTCATATTGCACTTCTACATCTAACATGTTAATTCACTAAAATAGTATTTGAAAATTGCAACTTACGATATCGTTATTGTCATAATTAATACACTTATATTTATATGATTGTAATTATCAATATTACATTCATATTTTATATTTCTTAGACAAAATTATTGTTATGTCACTATGTAATAATCATTGTTTTCATTCGTTATGTTTTGTTAATTTAATTTCCTTTTAATAATATATTTTTTATTTTTTTCATTTATTTTGTTTAATATTAAAATCCACAAAAACTTTTAATTTTAGTTTAATTTTCTCTTGATGGTATCTCTTTTATTTTTCTCTTATTTTGTTAATAACTAACCTATAATTATCATTTAGTTAAATTTTGATGATTTTTAATGCATGCTTTGTTTATTTTGCTTAAAATCATGTCTAGAGTAACTTTAGCTATTTGATGACATTGTTAGCAAATTCATATTCATTTTTTGTATGATTTGAATTTAATGACTTTTTAGAGCATATTTTTGTTTAAATTATGCTAATATAGATTATTTGGTAACGTTGTATGCGAGTTTACTCCATGTACTCTTTAGTTAGAAATTGCATGCCGTATGACTTATGATTTTCTTTTATTATTTGTTTTGTTTTGATGTTCTACATATATGTATTATGTATTTTTTCTATTTTGATTTTGGATGTTCTCTTTGTCCCTATCTTCTATATTTGCATGCATTTGAAAATTTTAATTAAAAATCAATGATGATTAGTAGATGTCAACCTCATGGTTAAGCAAATGGGGTGCCTAACATCTTCTCCAGTTCGTATCTTAGCCCTCGGACTCTTATTTTCTCTAATTACCATTTTAAAAAATTAGTGGCTCATTTTATTTTTATTTTTTTTTCTCAAAAAATCAAGCGGCGACTCCATTTTTCACAAAAGGGTTTCTCAAAATTTAGTTTTCAAAGTGTTAAAGTATTTTTAAAATATTTCTTGAATTCTCTTATTTTTGAAACAAAATCCTAAATTCCGGCGCTACAGTGTTTTCTGACGACTCCACTGAGAACTAGTTTTGTAAAATCAAATAAGAGGGATAAACTTAAAAATATCATTGGTTCTTAATAAGAAGTTCTTATCTGTATTCTTGCATGTATTTACATTGTTCTCAGCCTCTACCCTAATCGATCCGATACCCCGGTCAATGGAGACGGGCTATGTTGGGGAGACGGGCAAGCCTTACGGGCTGCACACTTTTACATGGGCAATAAAAGAATTTTTGTGTACTACTTGACCATATCCTGTACCACACTAGGTATGGAAGGTATATACTCGAGTCTATTCAGAAGGTACCCTGATCATTGACCAAAACCGTCCTTTTTTGCATATAATTGTTTAGAACCCGTCATTAGGTACTAGCCTAGTAGGATTATTTATTTTATTTAATTGTATATTTTGCTTATGTTTATATAAGACCTTTATTTGTTTATATGGATTAAGATAGTCTCTCTCTCGGATTCTGACCCGGGTCTTCTTCCGGTGTTCTTTCATTTTAAAATAGTTTCCTTCCCTAGTCATTGCCCAGCTTTTGATCTATTGGTCTAGAATCTCGAGTTCTACATCGTTTGTTGGCTTAGGCCTCATTGATGGTTTAGAATAGTTTTTTTCCTCTTGGATTTTTCCTTGATTGTTAATTTTATGCTCTTAGTGTTGTTTAGGCTTGCTTTTTCGAGCTCCCGCCTATGTTCTTGCCTTGAGGTCTCCTTTGGTTTAGATCTGTTTTCATGCTGAAGTGCTATCCATTTTCTCTTTTAGAACTTTTTGTTAAACCTTTCTCTCGAAAAGTCGCTAGATCATGGGCTTCGCTTTTGGGGTTCCCGATTGTAGTGCTTCCTAGTTTGTCAATATGGGTTCAACAGGGGCATATTTCCATTTTGATGGTTATTTTTGCTCATGGTTAACTGTTTTATGCCTAGAATGCTCGCTATCTGTTATCGGGGTTCTTTTCGAGAAGTTTTTAATACTAGCAATTCTACTTTTGGGGTTGTGAGGTTTATCTGACCTTAGATCATTGGATCGAAGGAGTTGTGTCCAACACATGTTTTGACTAGATTAACAATCGAGAGACTTTATAGAATTCCAAAATAGATTGCAGAACAGTCCGAGATGGTTGAGAATGAGCTAAATTTGGCAGCCCTAATGAGGGTGATTTCTGAGATACAGAGGGTTGTTAAGTAGGAAACGCAGGCTCATATTTAGGGTCAGACACAGATCCGAGCCATCCAAGCCGTTTTGCCATGTGTAAATGGATAGCCAGAGGATCTGAATGAAAATGGTAAAGATTTCTAAGATGATAACTAGGGATAAGACGGACCACGAGTTGATGTGCCATGTGATATCCTAGTATCCTACATTAGAAATGGAGAGGGAGTTCTTGTATTATAAAAAAAAATCTTAGACCCTTACATTCAATGAGGCCTTTTTTCAGGTGGTAGAAACCCTAGCAGAATTCCGGAGTTAAGCGTGCTTGGGCAGAAATAATGCAAGAATGGGTGACCTCTGGAAAGAACAAAACCGTGGGAGATTTGCCCAAAGCAGATAATATCATTTCCATGTGAAGGGTCAGGGTGTTACAAATGGTTTTAGAGCCGACTCTTCTCACCTTCGAGTATGGGTCCTTGCCATCTCGCATGTCATGTGGATGGGCTACTGTGTGGGCGGGTCAATAAGGGCTAATAGGCTACCGAAGCTGACAGACTACTGCACGGAGACGTGCAACCCTAAGGGAGGTGGATTGTGATATCCTGGTATCCCACATCGAAAAGGAAGAGGGAGTTCTTGGGCTATAAAGAAAAAACTTTAGATCCTTACATTCAACGAGGTATTTTCTTAGGTGATAGAGACCCTAGCAGAACTTCGCAGTTAAGCGTGTTTGGGTGGGAGCAATGCAAGAATGAATGACCCCCTTGGGAAGAACAAAATCGTGAAGAATTTACCTAAAGCGGACAATATCATTGCCATGTGAAGGGTCGGAGTGTTAAATTCTACATTGGGTTCTCCGTCCGGTCTTGGTAGAAGATGAAAACACTACTTAGTCCAGAGAATCTGCGTTAGCTGAGAAAATCGACAAAATAAAAAAAAGTACTAAGGAAAGCAAAAGGAGTGGAAGCATACATAATGGATGTAGGCAGTTTGTGCTTGTTCCCAGATGCCAAGCTGCCAAAAAAATTCAAGATGCCTAAAATGGAGAAGTTCGACGGCACTGGAGATTCTCGGATTCATCTTAGGATGTACGTCGGTACTCAATGTTAAAGTTGGTATACTGAAAACTATGTTTTAGTATTTAATTTTATTTTAGTAAAATTAATTTTCTATTTTATGAGAATCTTTATGAGTAATATACGTATATCATTTATTTGTTATGCATGAATGTCAATATTCTGTATAGTATTTAATCTTGTGTGTAGAATACAGTTTACACACAGAAGATCAGATTTTAGGTTCTTGTAGAATATAAATTTTATGTTCACAGTTTAGATGGAAATGGACATACCATCGGTACGATTGTGGCACAGAATTTTAGTAGACCTATCTTGGTTACGAAAAACAGATAATAGCGTCGTCTATTGTTCCGACTTTCTGTGCCACTACACTTTGTGTGTATTGAATAGGACATTTATGATAATTAATTTTATACTGACTATATATAAATTAATTCACACTCAAAAGTTATTATATATAGTACTTATCCTCTTAATCCTGAAATAATTATTGATTTGCGTATATTTAATATTCGTTATTTTGATTCATTAGAGGGTGTAATCTTATATGGGTCTATAATCCCGATGAGTTGGATATCGGTATTACTTATATAGCAAATATTAATTATTAACGAAATTTACGTCCTAAAAGATCAGGATTAACGATACTCCCTTAAAGAAACTAATAAGTTTTGACATAACCAAACCCTGCAGGTAAATTTAATTATCCAACGGTCAAATAAGTTAAACGAAATGGCTTAAGAAATATCAAAATACTGATTAAATTAAATTATCAGTAATTAAATTTAATTGGCGGGTATTGAAAATCTTAACATGGGGAGAAATGGTAAGTATTTAATAACAGGAGCTCAATACTATATGACCTTGAGATTATGGGTCAGAGTATAATTATAGATCTTTAGTGGTGTGAACTGTAATTTAGTATTTTATGAAAATTATAAAAATCACTGTTGATTTTTCATAATTGCATATATCGCTATAAGGTTTGCTTAATTACAGAAACTACTGATTCGTGTCTGTGTTTCACTAGAAGTCTTACGCATAATTACTCCTTAGGTCCCTATTGTAGCCCTATATATATGCGGGTAGACTAAACAAGTTTCATAACTTGTCTTCTGAGACTAAAGTTGTCTTGATTGTGTCGGTACGAGTTCTTAGAGTATTATAGCCCACACTATATCCGGGAATCACATAAGGGAATACATTAGAAAATCTGACAGGAGCTTCAAAATTAACTTCAGATATACGGGTTTTATTTTGATCGTTCATCAACAAAAGTTTTTATCTGGAGTCCATTTTGGCATTTTTCCGTCTAGTTAATTTTTTCTGTTAATCGTTTGCAAAAATAAAGATCTTAGCAGTTTTGCCTTCAACATTTGGTATCAGATCCGTTTTATTTTTTATTTTCAGTTATCGGGGTCAGGTAATTTTAGAACTGTTGCTAATTTTATTTTGCAGGTGTTCTAATCCCAGTTTTATGATCGTTATTTATTTTTTCATGTTTGATTAAATTGTGTGAATGATGATTATTTTTTTAATCACGGGAGTTGATCGTGATATATTGAATGTGAGTTTTTGAGACATAGGATCGATGTAATAACTAATTTTATATTTTTAAATATCTGTTTAGATTATTTAAGAACAGGTTAAACAATGTCCAAGAACACAAAGAATTGAAGCAGCATCGGCGGTGGTTCATGTTTTAACGGGCCACAAATTGCGGTAAATTTTTAAGGGTTTTAAATGATTTTTTGGTGAGTTTTTCAGCAGTATTTATGTATAAATAATAACATAAAAAATAAGTTAAAATAGCAAGAAAAAATCACCAAAATAGACCGATTCTGATGGCTTTGCCGGCAGCGGTTCAGCGCCAGTTTTTATGATTTTTTGGGGCTATTTTCGGGACTATTTTTTGAAAAGTTTTTTATACATAGAATAGCAGTAGAATATACCTCAAAGTACTATAAAAACGAGAAAAAATTGGGCCAAACAGTGCATTAATATAGCAGTGATTTTTTCTGGCAGCGACGGCACTATAGCAGCAGCTTCCAGATAGTTTTTTGACAGCTTTCTAGACTATTTTAGAACAGATTGTTTGACAGAAAAATTTTAATTTTCAAGATCTTTTCAATGATATAAAATCCATCAAAAAATAGAGTTCGGATGAGGTCGAAACGGCCTCGGAAAATTGGTGGTTAAAGGCGACGGAGCTGGATGCGATGGTAGCAGCTTTAGGCAGTATTTTCAACAGTTTTTTGGGCTATTTTTGAGCAGTTTTTTTCATATAAAAATAGTACATTTTGATAGCTTTGTTTTGATATAAAGTACAGCAAAAACCAAGTTCGGGAAGCAGTCAAAAAAGCCTCAAAAAGTTGGCTGCGCAGTGCTGTTGCGGCCAGCAGTATTTTTTGATGTTCGGACAGTTTTTTCAGTCGGTTCTCGGACAATTTTTCAGAAGATATTTTGACAAAAAAAATTTATATTCTGAGAGCTTTTCAACGGTATAAAACTCATCAAAAATCGAATCCGAATGAGGCGGCAAGAGCCGCCTGAAGGTGGCGGCAAGGCGGTGCCAGCGGTAGCTGGTGGTGGTCTAGTGGTTTCTCTCTCCTGGGGTTGTTTTGTGTTAATTTTCTGATATATATGAGACTGATTTGATATATATTAATATATTAGATAGTATTAGAGAAATTTGATGCAATCAGGACACTACATCAATGACGAACAGAGATTGAAACAGCTGATTCTCGTAAGAAAATTAAAACACTTCAGTGTTTCACTTTGATCATAAAATCAGAATATATACATATCATGTTTATATATATATATATATATGAATTGCGTAGATGATTGCATATCATTTTATTTATCCTGTTAATTTAATTAATTCGAAATTTTAATTTTAATTAAAATATTTTGTAATAAAAAATAAAATTAAGTTTTTTTAATTAATTAATTTTTATTAAATGAAAAAAACTTTAGATATTTTATTTTTTTACAAAATATTACATTTAAGATGATTTTTTTTTAAATCATATATCTTGAGAAAACGTGAAAATTAATTATGAATTTTAAATTAATTAAATAAAAAAATATTTAATCAAAATAAATTATTATCTTTTAAAAAATTTTAAACATAAAATAAAATTAAAAAAATGCCTTTAATCAATATCTTAGTTGAAAAGCTGAAAAAAAAATTATGCATTTATTAAATTTTATTTGTTACACATTTAAATACGAAAAAATGGTTTGATAAATCAGAATCTTTAAAATCGTGTACATGGAAAGATATTTGATTCTTTCAGTTCGTGTGATTTTTGAAATTAATAAAGTAATTTTAATTAAACGAATTTTTTATAAACCTAAAAAATATTTTTAAAATCTAAGTAGGAGAGAAAATTTATTCACAGATAAATTCTGCGGTCTCCATCACTAGTTTGTAGGCGATGCAATTAAAACTTGCGTGTTGGCTGTAAGGCCTTCTTCCCCATCGGACATATTAATTGTAGTATCGCCAGTACAAATCTCATTTAGGGATAATTCTGAATAATTATTAGTGTTGATTACTTATCCATCTAAAGGGTTCATTGCGAAGCGATTGATTTGGAATTAAATGATGGTTAACACTTAACTGTATATAATATTATTCTCTCTATCTAAGTCACTGCTATTATATACTGACCGAAATTATGTCAGCTATTTAATTTTACTTAGCATTGTCAATTACCTAGATGGTAAAGTTAAAAGAAATTGGAATATCTGGTCTTATAAATAATAGTAGAAGTCCTCCTATCGAGACATGCTATTCTCAGGTTGTCAGGCTGCTGGCGAATTAATTTTAAAATGGTAGAGAAAATCAAATTAAAATAAATTCAAAGTTTTGCTCATCATAATTAACGATTTTTTTTAATTATGTGATTCTCATGATTAAAATGACTTTCAATCCACTCGCTTTAATATTCAAAGAAAATAAACTAACTTGACTAAATTTTGTTGACTGAAAATATAACTTGAATATAACTTTAACTACAAATAGTATTCTTTCAATACTAAAAAATGTGTTTATTTTTTAAAAAGATTCTTCCTCTGAGCTAAAAACCATGAAGAAGAAAAAGTTTTAAAAACAGGGAGACATGATTTCCAAAGTAGTTAGTGGGCTACGAACTGGTGTGAAAAAGTCAAAATATAAATTTTTTCACTACAACCAAATCCGGTACTGAAAAAAGCTATGTCCAATATTTCTCAAAAGACAGAACAAATAGGGTAATTTCTGTTCACTGGTAGTGAAAACATGTTTAGCGGTGTTATCTACTGGTACCTGGTGTGTAAATACGGAAGCCACTAATCATGTCTGCAGTTCATTGCAAGAGTTCCAAAAAACCCGACAACTTAGTGATGGGAAGACTTACCTGCATATAGGCAATAATACAAAGATAACAACAGTTGCAGTACGATGTGTCACTCTTAGTTTTGGTAGAGATTGAGTTTTAATATTGAGAGAGTGTCTTTATGTACTTGCCATTAGAAGGAACTTAGTTTTCGTTTCTAAATTAACATACGACGGATATTTGATTTATTTTAATAACTCTGTGGTTATTAAGGATAATAAACGGGTTATCTGTTCTGCTATATTGGTGGATGATCTTTATATTATTACTCTAATCTCTCCGACATTGCAACTGACTGAAACGAATAACACATCTATATTACCATATAAGATAAAATTTCCTTCTTTAATGAACCAAACGTTTCTTTGACACTTAGCTTTGGTCATATTAATCTAAAAAGGATAAACTGACTAGTAACAAATGGACTTTTGAGTTCATTGAAAGTCGAGGCACTTCTAGTCTGTAAATCTTGCTTAAAAGGTAAGATGACCAAGAGGTCCTTTTCGGCCAAAGGCTATAGAGCTAAAGAACCGTTAGAGCTGATTCATTTTGATGCGCGTGGTCCTATGACAATCCGGGTTAGAAGTGATTTTGAGTACTTCATCAGTTTCATTGATGACTACTCAAGGTATGGATACATATACCTAATGCACCGTAAGACTAAATGCTTTGAAAAATTCAAAGAATTTAAGGCGGAGGCGGAGAAGCATCTGGGTAAAAGTATCAAATCATTACGATCCGACCGTAGTGGAAAACACCTATTTGAAGAGTTTAAAGACTACTTGTCATCAGAGAAAATTACATCCCAGTTGACTGCACTTGGCACTCCGCAATAGAATGGTATAGCAGAAAGAAAGAATAAGACTCTTATGGAAATGGTAAGGTCCATGATGAGTTATTCTGGTTTATCTGATTCGTTTTGGGGACTCGCATTAGAGACAGCGGCTTACATTCTGACCTTGGTACCTTTTAAATCAGTATCTTCTACTCCCACAGAATTATTGACCAGACATAAGCCTAGTCTGAAACACAATCGGATTTGGGGGTGCCCAGCACATGTGCTGAAAGGGAATGCGGGTAAGTTAGAACAGATGACAGAAGTCTATTTCTTTGTAGTGTATTACAAGGGAACGAAGGGTGGTCTATTTTATAATTCTAAGGATCAGAAGGTCAATGTAAGTACCAATGTCCAATTCTTAGAAGATAATTATATTATGGATCACGGGCCCAAAAGTAATATTGTTCTCGAATAACTGAGAGAAAATACCAGTAGAACGAAAGAATAAATCACTGATATCCCATTACCTCGTCGTAGTGGGAGGATTATCGGGACATGTGCAAATCAAGAACATGGTGCTGATGCATAGGGTTCTGATTCTGCACAACGTGTTACTACTATTACACAAACACATGTAGTGTCTCGTCGTAGTGGGATGGTTATTCATCAACCTGACCGGTATATGTTCTTGAGAGAGTCTTTTGACAGGATCCCGATAGAACTAGATACCGAGCCCTGTAACTACAATGAAGCACTTCAAGACAAAGATGCAGATCTTTGGCAAAAGGCTATGAATTCAGATATGGAATCTATGTATTCTAATCAGGTCTGAAAAGTTGTAGAACCACCCGAAGAAATAAAACCCATTGGATGCAAGTGGATCTACAAGAGGAAGAGAGGAGTAAAATGAAGGTTAAAACCTTCAAAGCTAGACTTGTTGTTAAACGGTTCACTCAGAAAGAAGGGATCGATTATGATAAAACTTTTTTTCGCCGGTAGCCATGCTTAAGTCTATTCAAATTCTCCTATCCATTGCCGCTCATTTCAATTACGAAATCTAGCAAATGGACGTTAAGATAGCTTTTCTTAACGAAAGTCTTGACGAGTGTATCTATATAATACAACCAGACAGATTCATTGCAAAGGGCCAAGACACACATGTTGTGTAAGCTTAAGAGATCTATTTATGGACTTAAGTAGGCATCGAGGTCTTGGAACACTCTATTTGATCAAGCCATTAAGTCTTATGATTTTGATCAATGCCCAAATGAGTCCTGTGTGTACAAGAAGTGTGACGGAAAAGTGATGATCTTCCTAGTACTTTATGTTGATTATATCTTACTCATTGAAAACGATATGGGAGATCAACATAAAGTAAGATATTATTATTAATCACCACCAAATGCATTCTCATCAATTCAATTCATCAAAAATTTAATAATAATAATAATGTAATTCAAAACATATCCAAATAAAATTACAAATTTCAAATATTAATCAACCATTCAAAAATTATTCGAATAAAAATAACAAGTTCCAAACATTCATCAACCGTTCAAAACATATCCGAATAAAAATGATATAAATTACAAAATAGATCATCCAATCCTCAATCCCAATAGCATGATTATTACTTCAAAAGTACAATAAAATTTCCGATCCGTATCTGTTACAAGAAAAGAAAAAAAATCATTATTAAACTGTATAAAATAAACATAAAATTAATGAAATTAAAAAAATATAAATTACATAAAAAAAAATTCATTATCTAACCTAAATTTGCATTGAAGTGT
Source organism: Heliamphora exappendiculata (assembly GCA_034768845.1). Lineage (NCBI taxonomy): Eukaryota > Viridiplantae > Streptophyta > Magnoliopsida > Ericales > Sarraceniaceae > Heliamphora > Heliamphora exappendiculata. Next base: position 17,406 of record JAOTRH010055373.1, read on the forward strand.
ACATTATTAGTACAAATTTCTTTAGTACTATAACTAAACTTACTAAGAAGAGCTCGATCCCCCACTACCATTGTCGTGTTGGGACCATGACACTCCCATTTGGCAAACTACGAAATCTTGAAAAGTCTCGAACTTCTTATTATTCGCTTCAATCGCCTCTTATTGCTGCTTTATTGACTCTTGTTGCTGCTTTATCATTTTTTCTTGGATTTTGTTCAACTCGTTCAATGTTTCCACTTTATCTCGAAGAGTTTAGATCTCTTGTTGCGATTGTGCAGTCGAGCATCTAGATGATGACAACCTCCCACCAATTCCATATCCTTTTAAGTAACCGGAGGGTTTTCCTAGTACATCAATCACCATCTGCTCCTGTGTGACTGGTTCCGCTCCAGGTTGTGATGCTTCTTCGCGTAACCTTTCAAACTTTGCCTGAAATATTTATAAAAAGTTAAACAATTAGTATTAATACAAAAAAATTTATTTTACAATTGAACACATACTTAAATAATCGTACATGCAATTCAGCACATACAGGCTCCACCTAGTCACCTTTTTTTTACTCGTGTGGGAGTCCTTGAAAAAGTTTGAGATGTGGGGTTTCTCACCACTATTCTCGTTTTCTTAATGCAAGTTACCCCATGAGTTAGTGAATATTTAACAATTGATATTTATATATCTTATTTTAAAATTAAAAACATATCACCTTAATAGACATCGCAATAGAAAAAGATCTAAAGCTCATTATATGGTTGAATGGCAACTTAGATCGATTAATTTTGTTTTTCTCAGCCCGAATCTACAAAATGTTTTGAAGAATATATAAGTTAAATATTGCTACTACTATTGCAATTCGAATAGAAAAAACTTATTACGTCCTTTTCAGATGTTCAAACATGATTAATCATATACTCCCAGTCTTCTTGTTTTACTCCTTTGTATGGCCTAGTCTTTTGATCATCACCAGCCTCGATTATGTCTACGTAATGCCTTTTCGTACGTGCCTTCCAATCTTTATAAATATTTTGATATTTTTTCTCAATACAACTCCTAACAACCTTGTTGGTGTCGTAGTCTTTAATCTCAAACTTGTCCTGCATACATATGAATTGTTAAATTAGAATTCATTTTCATACATGACAAGATAACTTTATGATGAATATTGAATCGAAATACTCGTGTTGCTTGTATAATTGAGGCTTTGAGTGCAACGTCAATGTCGTCCCATTTTTCAACTCTTTGCAATGGGGCAGCCATTCTAATTTGTACTCCGAGTTCATTAGCTAGCCTAGTGGCATTCTCACCAATAGAGGCTCCAGTATCATCGGGAATCATGGCTAGTGTTTCACATTGTTCTTTATGATAAATTTACTGCAAGAACACAAATCTTCACTTAATGGGCACAAGCCTTCAATAAAATGACACAATTCTACAAATGTACAATAACTAAGAACCTTAGAACTGCGCCTGCCCTTGCCCCATGTTCCTTCATTGATTGTTGCTGTTAAATAAGAACCTCATAGCTATTTCATAAGCAGTGAAACAGCATGTAGGTCATTTTATTGAATTCTATGCACTTTTATCAACAATTTCAGCATGTAGTTGTGAATTTTCAGCATGTAGTA
>JAOTRH010055394.1:0-19022 GCA_034768845.1 Heliamphora exappendiculata
GATTTTTAGAGGAAATTTACACTGAGTTCATTATATGCATATGTCCTATTTGGGTAATTTTACTTATTTATTTATAGATTTATAAACTAAAAAATAAGTTAATCGTTTGGATAATCAAATAAGTCAAAAACAAAAAAATAAACAGATAAGCCAAATAAGTTAACTTATAAGTAAATAAATTCGTTTAGGTAACCTGACTTATAAAGAAATAAGCAAATAAGTCACAAACACCTAAATGATGTGGCTTAAATGAGATTTGATTTATTTGCTAATAAGAAAATAAACAAATAAGCAAACCACCCAAACAGGACCATAGTGTTGGAATTCATGGATAGAAAGTACAAATTATTATTCGGTTAATTAGACCTTTCGATTGTAGTAGTTCTTTTGTTGGATTCACATAATTGTATTTTAAAAAATAGTTGTCTGTAATACTGTAAGTACGGTAACGAGAACGAATCTATCTTAAGTACAATACAGTACACTAACCTTGATAGGCTTTTTGTTAAGTATATTTTTGCAGCCAGTAAATCCAGTTTATATATTTATTTTATTTACTTATATTGCACAAAAAGTATACGAAACTTTCCAACAATAAAAAGAATCAATTTATTTTTTTATTTGTGTATTTAGTTGTCACAAAAAAAAACGAGTCCCTCGATAAAACATTAATATGATTTTTCTGCGAGAAAGGTTTACCTACAAAATATCTTTCGTTAAAAGTATAGAATTCTTTCCTTATTTTTTTGTTTTCCATTTTTTTTTCTGTTTTAGCTCAATTTTTTTTGCGTGAATTATTTTTTTATATGATTTTTTTGATAATTGAATAAAACATTTGTATTGAATTTAAATAGAAAAGTTGTTTTTTGTTCACCAATGAAGTTTTTATTTTCTTCTTTTTTTGGATTTGATTAACCAGTGAAGTTAGAATCACTAACTCCAATTAAGCAAGAAGTTGATCCCGCACGCTTTTTCATAAAAGGTATGATTTGTCAATTTTAAAAGGAACAAACCGAATTTTAATAAGAAATATTATGATATAATAAAGAACAATGGTTGATGAATAATTAAAATTTAAAAGATAAACACACAAGTAAAAGTGAAAATAAGAAATAAGAGTATTTTTTTGTATTTTAATTTTATTATATTTCCAAAAATGAACTTGATATACGTATTATACATATAAATGTGTTTAATCCATATGTTAGTTGGGGGTAGATGGGATTAAACCAAACTAGTTAATCAAAGTCTATTTTCTCTACACTTAGTCTTATGGAATACAAGAAGAATTTGTGCAAAACGAAGCTAGGATAATTGTCATTTCTATACAAAAGATACATTGATACATTGCTCGCTAGGGTTTATTGACTGACCTTATAAAGTGAACTCTATCCCAATGATCACAATCTATTAAAAGTCATCTTTTTCAAAGTAGAAAAACAGAATTGTGTATGTCGCAGTGATACAAAAAAGACAATATCTTAGTACAAATCTCGATAAATGAGTAGTCTCCATTTATTTGGTACCTTCTATAGGAACCCTAGCTCTACTATGTGGTCTCACATTCTGTCAGGCAATGTAAGATATATATAAATCTCATGTCGCTATGTTCGGCTATGGCCTCTTGATTCATCTTATAAGGTGAGGTACACCTTTCAATTCATTAAGTGATTTTTTTTCAAAATGAAAGAACAAAATTGTACGTGCTTTTATAACACAAAGCAAACAATATTTTGGTACGAACCATAATAGAGAAGTGTTTGCTTCAATTCCTAATTCCAACTCAATCTATATGAAGAAGAAAACAATGATAATACAACTATTTTTTTTTTCTATTTCAGTTACAAGTTATAATTATTATCAAACACTCACAATTTTTACTATAAGTTATAATAAATAAGGTACTAATTTCAGTAATACCAAACATTATTAATAGAATCTCAATCTGTACTTTAAATTACAATCAGTCAAACAAAACCTAAAAGGCAAATGCTACACGTGTGGTGTCTTACAAAACAAAATAATGGAAAGCAAAGGAGAGAATATTTACATAACAAATTTAAGATACCTCATCACCGTCCGATCGATTAGTATAAATATTATGTTTTTTAACAACAAAGGGCCTGATTAATAGGTAGGCTTTTTCATTCTTTAGTTTAAAAATATTTATCTTTTTGCACAAAATTAAAAGATTAAAAAACAAATTAATTTTTTTCTTATGTCACTTTATTCAAATTTTCATTCTATTTGAAAATACAAAAATACTTTTACTTGATAACTTATTTATTATTAATGTAAATTATATTATGGTTATAATTAGTTATAAGCCAAAAGTATAAAAAAAAACTTTTTATTCAATAAAATAACTTTTAGAAAAATAAATTTGAAGTTAATTTACCAAATTAATTTATTTTGACTAAAATAGTATTTTTAATAAAAAAATATAAAATTAACTTTTAAACTAATTACCGGACTTGACCAAAATAAGAAACGCCATAAAATGCAGAATCCATCCCAAAATTTGGAGAAATTTATACTATTATTAAAAGAGAACACCTACTTTTGGTTTAAACTCAAAATCGAATCCCGCATTTCCAACTTTTCCTATTTTTTCTCCCTTACATTTTAGAGTTTCAAAATTAGCCGAGAACAAATCTTACTTCCCAACTCTCTTTTGATTCAAGATTTTTTTTAAAAAAAATTCAAGAATTGCACGCGCATATATAGCGTGTGTCGCAAACGCTAGTTTTCCATATATAACATACTGATGCGGTGTACCTAATCAACATATGCGTGTTATGTACTAATTTAATGTAAAGGCCACATTGACGTATAAGTAATAACTGTCGACTCCCAATGTTTCTATTAAGCAAATATTTATTACTTTTGAAATTACTCTTTAAAATTATAAATGCATAGTATGTGTGTATTTATTATGCACAACACATCAACATACTAACATAATATTCTATTTATATAGGATAACTATAAAATTTAGTCGCACGAGTAGTTTGATTCCTTCAACCATAGCCGTTATTCCATGCTCTTAGGGCATTGCTCTCAAATAGATCTGGACCACACATCTATGTGGATCTCGTCACTTTTAATGTGGGTCTTATACAAATGTATAAAATAATTTTTTTTTCAATCAATGTGGGTTAGTCAATTGGTTGAACCCACGGACATGGGTTCCACGATGAATCATTTTCTTACCACTATCATAATATGATTACATGATCCCATTTTGGAAGATTCTCCATCCAAGAAAAGAAATCATATTCAAACTTAAATATAAATGCATTGTGAAAATAACAAGAGACAAATTCCTCTCCAATTTGTAAATATAAAAATCAAAATTAAAATAATTTCTAAATAAATTGTTTAACAAGTTTCAGTATTGTCCATTTCAAAAGTAAAGAAATTTATTAAACTCTCTATCCTCGCACCTATCGGGTAAAGTTTTTATTTTTTATTTTTTTAAAATCTCCACCGGTCTCATGCGAAAAAATCACATAAAGTAAAAATAGAAAGTAATAAGCTAAGTTCATTGAACATGAAAAGATAACATTTTATTGAGAACCAAACAATACAAAAATTAATATATATGTATAGTGATATTTTTGTAATATTAAGAATATTAAGGATAAAATTGTAAAACGGAAATATTCAAGGGCAAGTTCGGGATGAAAATTCTTGAAATCGACCCTAACCATTTCGTCACTAGAGAGATTTTGTATGTTTTTTTCGAATTCACTCCAAATCCTAAAAAATTATGTGCCGTCGACTTTATTAGAATCGAACATATTGTCATCTCTAATCACAAGTGCTTATGAGCTTGATCGTATTACACATTTCCCACCTCACTGCGGTTTGGTGAAAAGACAAATAGTGGTAGAAGTGAAGAGCAAATAAATAAAGAGAGATTAAGAAAAGACATTTTTCCATTTTGGATCAATCATTCAGGGCCCCCTTAATATAGGTAGTATTTGTCTCAGTTAGTGGAAAATAATTGTTGTTTTTTTTTTCTTTTCTTATTTATTTTAATATTTAAGTATTAATTTTTTTTAATTTTTTTAATTATTCTCGTCATGGGAAATCTAAAAAATAAATATATTTTGATAAAAAAAAAGTAAAAATATTTTTAAAACGTTCACTAAAGAAAAAAAAAAAGAGAACTATTCTTTAGTTGAATAGTTATTGTTTGTCATTTCTGAACTTTTTAAAATTTTTAATTAATTTTTTTTATTTTTTCGATTCATTGTGACGAGAAAATTCTAAAAATAATAAAAAACTTGACTAAAATTATAAAATATTATAAAATATTTAAATAAAAACAATAACTCCATATTATTCTTTAACTGATTTCTAATTTAAATAATTCTTTTACGATTCTAAAAAATGACCTAAAAAAACTCAAAATTAAAATAAACAGTTTACATACACAAAGTTAGTTCTATATCCTATGATTCAAATTCTGAGTACTTCCTAAAATAGTTTTTCTGGCAATTTACAGTTTTCGATTATTTATTTTTTTATAAGCTTAGAAGTAATTATTTGGTAATTTGAGAGTATAATGAGGTATTCAAAAAAAAAACGCTTTAATAATTGAAACTAAGGCTTCAAGGCTCTTGAGATCTCGAGTGGTTGAGGTTCTCAGGTCCAGGATTTAGAATTTAGAGTTCAGGGTTTAAGATTTTGGGTTTCTGATGATCCATGGGTTCCGGAGTCTCAAGTGTTTAGGAGTCTAGGTTTCTAGGGTCATGAGAATTTAGGGTCTCAAGTGTTCAGGATCTCGAGATCCCGAGAGTCTAGGGTCTTGTGGGTTTAAGGTCTCGAGGTCTCAGGGTTCTAGAAATCCAAGGTCTTGAAAATTCATGGGTCCGAGGTCTGAAAGTCACTGTCACAATTGTTACTAATTGTAACACTACCACATCTATTAGCACAATTATTTTTAAAGTTGTAAACCAAATGCATAAAAAAATATTTTTTATAAAATATATTTTTTTAAAACAAACAGAGTCTAGTAGGACATTAATTTCACGTCCCCGTGTCAATACTGTTAGGACCCATTTGAATAAGTGCTTTTCTTGCTTTTTAGTTTTTTTATGTCCAAAGTTTTGAGAGTAATTATCTAATGCTCTCGAAGTATAATATATTAGGTCTACGTAGTTTTTTCATCCAATATAGAGGTGATAAATTTTACGGTAAAAATCTGATGACTCACATTTGTTTGATAATTAAAAAACAAAATGATGACTTACAATTTATAAGTTGCTATTATTTATTTATCAATAGCAATACCACGTGACATCGCTTGCATGACACTCTGAGAATACCTAATAATTTGCCAAGTTTTGAAACCCAAATGACGTGTTAGACTCAGCAAATTATTAGACGGGAGTATATAGATAATGCCACGTGATAGTATCAATAAATTAATAACCGCAGCTTACACAATATAGATCACTTTTGTGTCACTTAACGACTCAATAAAAATTAATTATCATGTCTTTATCGTAAAATTTATCATTACTTTATTGAATGACAAAATTACGTAAACTTACTACATAATACTCAAAAAATACACCGAATAATTAGCCGTTTAACTCAAGTTTAGTACAAAACTTAAACGTGCCTAATTTTGTTACTAGAGAGTTTAAACATTCCACCGATGTGAGCAATTTAGAGAACGTTCAATCTAGCTAAAAGTAAATGTTGATGATTACCATCTGGAGAGTAATTATTGACTAATTTTCGAATATTATATGATATTATTGGTTTTGTTTGGGTTAATTCATACAATTTTTAGTAATTTTTTATTTTATTTTGTTTTCTTATCAATTTTTTCTTTTGAGTTGTTAGAAATTGAAAAAATAAAAAGCTTCGATTAAATGATTAAAAAATTTACTAAAAATAAATAAATAACTTAACATCATACTTATTGGCTTATTTTAATTTTCTCATATTTTGGTAAAAGAATTTACTTTTATGATTATTCTTGATAAGATGAATTCAAAAAATATAATAATTTAATTAAAAAAAAAATTAATGAAATAAAAATAAACAAAATAAAATAAAAAACTTAGTTCATTCAATAACGTAATAAGAAAAAATTACCCAATTTAATGACCCTTCATCACACAAAATTTAATGGCTAACTTAATAAGAAAAATGACTTCTTTAGTATTTGGTGCGTATCTTACTTTTTAATTTATCGAAAATATTATGTAATTAATTTCACATAATATATTTTAAAAATTTATTATAATTTTCTTATTATTCATGGATATAATTTCACAAGTCTCAAAATATCAAGTGACATTAAACATATAGTGTTACCACTCAATGATGTCGTAAAACATACATCAAGTAAAACAAATTTTCTTTATATTTGTTAATTAGGCATTTTAATTTACTTTTTCTTATAAGTATTGCACTTTTGGCTAATTAAATCGCCTTGTTTTGAAAATTTTAATATTTTTTTCTATTTTAACCTACAAATAACATTTAATTTTTACATTTTTATAGTCTTTTAACCTACAAAAGTCCCTTAAAAAGATGTTTATTAACTGACAAAAGGTCATAGGCAAGGACTAATTGCTATAGTGGTTCTCAAAGTATGCAATATATGCCATTTTCGTCCACAAAGAAGAAGAACAAAAACATACTCCCTTTAGATAATTACTTATTTGCTTATTTAATTTTATTTAATTTTATTTTTTGTGAACATTTTTTATCAATTAGTCAAATTACTATTATACTTTTCAAATCTTTCAATCGAGACGATTAGAAAAATTAATTTTTATAATCAAAATATGAAAAAAAAAACTAGAAAATACAAAAAATAAGCTATAATAAGCCAATAAGTTATTTTCGTCTTTAGTGAAATTTTTTCATCTTTTTATTATGTATTTTTAGTTTTTTCAGTTTATCTTATCAAGATAATTAAAAAAAGTAAAAAAAATTAGTCAAAAAATTTTAAAAATTATAAAAAAATAAAAAAAACAAAATATTCAAAATTCAATCCAAACAAAGCCAATTGGGAGAGAAAAATGTCATCCACAATGGAAGAGAGATTAAATACCCAAAAATGTGATATGATATATGCCATGAAATCTCTGGTTTGATTTTCCTTTTTTTTTTTGATTTTCTTTAAAAATATAAGTAAAATTTTGTATTTTGAGTACTAAGTTTTTTTTTTGACTAAAAGTACATGGCAGCGGGAAAATGAGAGAAGGGGAGGGAAAATGAGAAACTTGAACCACAGACCATTTTAATGAGAAGTCTTATGAGAAGGCATGAAACTACTGAACTGTCAAGGTTCCTCAATTATACAACATAGGAAACCAAAATATTACATAGCACATTTACTCTTTGGATCATTAATGTAATTAGTCCAAAAGACCAAAAAGAAAATATTTATAAACTGATTAAAACATTAATTGGTTAAACAAAAAATATTAATTATGTTTATCATTTATAATTCACTCTCAAAGAAATTTTTTAGAACTTCAAGAAAAACTTGTTGATTTGTGTGAATAATCCTATCACCGATGAGACAATCAAATAAAATCAAATAAAAGAAGATTTTGAGTTTGTCTTATTAAGAATTTAAAATTGAATTTTATATTAAATAGTTTGTCTGTTATGCTTTATTTTTTGTGGAACTCAAAATAACTTTATACATGTGCTAAATACAATATTTAGAATGTAAATAATTAAAATCTGCTTATAATCCTGTAATTATAAATTGGTCGCAAGATTTTGTGTTTGAATTTGTACAACAAAAGAGATTTGGTCACACAAAATATGACGAAACACTAAAAATTATATACATTTGAACTACCTACAATTAGAAAATCATTGTCACATAATATTAGTTGCCTAGAAATTGGGTGGTAATGGCAGTAGTTGTAAGGATGGATGATGGAAGTGGGATGGTTGTAGCATAAGTGGTTTCAATGATGTGGGTGGGGGTGGGGTAGGGGGAGAAGGTGAGAGTGAATAGGGAGTGATGATGGCGGTGGTGTCGACGAAATGGAGTAGAGATGACGATGGTGGTGGCGGTGAGGATGGTGGTGTAACGACTTAATTAGACCATTGGTCCAATAACTTAAGTAAAAAGCTTAATAATGCGGTTCACAATACTTAAATTCAAGTTATTAGTAGTAGTTTACACGTTTATTTATATACCAGATTTTATTTCTATGTTTCAATGATGTAGGATGATTTATCACAATATTTCATATTCAAATACGAGACACCCACGTTGTGTGGCCCAAGTTTTTCTCTTGGCTGAAATGTGAATAGTAATTTATTAGTAGACAGAGAGTAGTCCATTAACAAATACAGAATAACCTATTACCGTGCATAAGGTATACAATCTCGGGCCTTCTATCTCTCTCCCAAAACTTTTACTCCTCTATCCATACTAGTGCAAAACCTTACATTGAAATCAAGATTGGTTCTAATACAGAAATAAATAAATCTATAGTTACAAAAAAGTTATGACGAATATAAAATCATCATTAAATGCAAGTATTTTGTGACAAGAACATGAGTTGTCACTAAAAAACTTGACTATGATTTTTTTTGATGATATATTACTAGTCACATAATTTTTGTTGCTAAATATGTGGCGGGAAAATAAATTTCTGGTAAAAAAGATTTAGTGACAACATTTTTAGCGACAATGAAGAAGTTATTATTAAACAATGATTATTAGTGACGACTTTTTTGATTTGTCACCAAATCTTATTAGACCAATCTTTTGTGACATTGTATATTGTTATCATAAAATGTATCATTGAATTTATAATCATCATGAAAGAATATAAATTGGTAACGAAATTTTATCATTGTTAATTATAATTGATGATTTTCGTGACAAAAACTAAAATCTAGGGGAAAGGGACACACATTGTTATAAAATATTGTCACCACCAATAATTAAAAGTTTTTCGCAAAAAAAAAAATTAAATAAAAAAATATACATTTATCCGGTAAAATGATTTTCTTTTGAGTGATTTGATTCATCAACAGGGGACTATCTTCGTTGCAAAATAGACGCCTAGTGTAATGAAATGTTCTCGTCATTAATAATTGAGTAATCTTTTATAGGAAAAAACAAAATTCAATAATTGAGTAATTTTTTACAAGAAAATATAAAATTCATCACACAAAAAAATCTGTATTGGTGACAAATTTTGAATTTTCTAGCCAAAAGGTCATTTTTTTAGGGAGAACAATAAATTTCGTTACATTTTTTTGTGATAATTTATTAAATTTTTATATAAATAATGTACTATTCACATAAATGTATAACCCAAATCTAGGTGTCACAAGAGGCTGCTAAAATTATTCCATAACAAGGGTTTCTCTTTACATTGCAATATTGGTGTGTTTGGTGGTGGGCTGGGGAAGCTTTAATTGATTGATCACCTCATCAACCCCTGCTCTGATTCATCATTGGCTGTGGGTGGTTCATGCCTAGTTTGTTTTTTGATATATTTATGTGTTCACCACCTTGGGCAAATCCCTAGTTAGTGTGTGTTTGGCATAACTTTTTTTAATAGATTTTTTTGGGTATTTTGATTTTTTTTTGTTAAAAAATAGATATAAAAGAATATGAAAAAACCTGATTGATTACAACAGGAGGTTAAATAAATAGGCTTTTTAAAAAGTTTTTAAAGAAAAATCTATAAAAAAATTAGATAAAACAGATGATTAGTAAAGTGACTTTGGTGGTGCATTGGTAATACTATAAATATGACAAGTGACAAGAATTAATGTCAAAATGAAGCTCATGGTGGTGGTGGTGGTGGTGGTGGTGGTGGTGCCATGTATCTAAACTCTTTGAAGCTAATCATGATTCAAGGTGACTTCAAGATCCCATCACCCTCAACGAGATGAAGTGGGGTGTAGAAAAAAAAAGGAAAGAGGAGTTGGATTTATTTTTGAGTATTTTTTATATAAATTAAATTCATTATAAGAAATGCCAGAGTGATATTTTTTGTAAGTAAATAAAATTTTGCATACACAAATTGATTTGGTTAGAACAATTTCCTCAAGTTCTTCAAAAAGAGCATGATAGCTACTTTGACTAGTGTTCATCATATTTGAAATTTCATAAGATCCATAAAAAACTTCAGTATTTTGGTTATAATCTTTTTTTGGATAGCTAAATTTAGTTGGTCTTTATACTTCTCTAAATTATACAAAAGGCAATATGTATAGAGTACTATTGTAAGTTTTGATGGGTAATCAAAATTTATAGTACTATTGGAATATACATATAAAAAAGTAGACTGACAAATAGAAAGTTTACTCTTTTTATTTTTATTTTTTTGACTGGTCAATATAATTAATAGTATTAGAGATAATATTGTAGAATAATAGTTTCTCAATTCAACCAAATCATTTTGTATACAAACTAGGTATAACCCGTGGTTAAAGGCACTATTATTATTTTTTTTAAATCATTCAATGGCTTGCAATGATTACTGAAATTATAAGAAATAAAAAATATTTAAAAAAAATAGTAGTGACAGATCAATAAATTGCTCAAATACTCAAATTAAATAATAACAAATCAATTAAAAAATATACAATTATCACATCTTAATTGGTACTTATACTTGAATTAAATAATAACCAATCAAAAAGACAAAAATTTCAATAAATTTCATCTCACTGTTAGATTGTTTAGAAGGAATAAAAACCTTTGAGTCAATAGACACAGTCACATCAATTATTGTAACTTGTTATATAAATTATATAAACTGTCTGTTTGGCTAACATTACCAAAAGATATTGAAAAGACCGGAAAAGAACCATAAGAAGAACCAATATGTCTACACAAGGCAACCCCAACTTGCTAGTTGAATAAACAGTTTTATTTTACAGTAATAATACTACGAACACAGACAACCAATTAACCACATACCAACACAAAAATTGAATTTTAATAATACATTTGTACTGTAATTTATAATATTTATCAATTTTAATATAAATAAATGATCAAGATCAATTTTCGATAGTTTCTATGGTTGGTTCTCTTGCCTAGCTCATTTCAGTTGAGTCGAGTTATACAGTATAGACTTAGTCTACATGAAATGTAGTGCACACTTCTAATAGCAGGAGGATAATAACTTGTGTCATAAGATTTTCATTCAATACACTCATGAGGCCTCTATTATTGGATGGGCACATACCAACCTGAACCCATGATAGGGGTCTTTCTATAGACTCAAGTACAAGTATGTATTGTGAAAGTTGTATATTTTGAGACGAGGATAAGAGGTTGAAAATATTAGTGCATAGTGGGTTGATTATTCAGTTCGAGTAAAAGGTTACGATTTCCCATATCACAACTTCATCAACAATTATTTAATATTTCTAGAATATATGTTGAATTACTTACTCAATACTACAAAAAGTACGATAAAGTTGCTCATAGTTTCACAAAGTGTTGAAATTTTAAGATATGAATATCCAAAACAATTAACTAATTTGGGCAACGAAATCTCATATAGACTTCAATTCACATAAAGAAAAATAAAAAAACAAAAAACATCGACAAAAACATAAAAATATACGTGATTTGGCTGGTTGCCTGCCTCTATGAGAGAGAAGAAACAATTCACTATACGCAAAAAAAAAAATTACAAAATTCATTCTCTTACTCACACACAATATCTGTGACCTTAAACTAAATCTCTCACCATCTTTCTACATTCTTTTTGGCATCCTAATATGAGCATCTCAAGTGTATTAAATCTCTCACCATCTTTCTACATTCTTTTTGGCCTCCTAATATGAGCATCTCAAGTGTATTAGACGACTCTCATTCTCTATCACACACTATCTAGCTTCCAACTAAGCTTCTTTGTGTGTGTTCTCACAACATCTTAAGGTTTTTAGTTCATAACCCTTTTTATATAAAACACAAACTAGGTCACATTATAACGGCAACAACCATAATCGCTCCAAAAAACTCGATCCCGCGCTAACCGTTTGAGTGGTCTTAAGTCCGCTCGATCGATTAAAGCACGCTCTTGGTTTCTCTACCGTCTGTAGAGGCCTTATGACCGTTGTTCTCTATTTTCTACCATTCCAACACTGTCTGAACACTTTACTGAATATGGATGTCAAAAATTCAAGACACCAAATCCAATACAAAAGACTTCAAAATGTTTTCTTCCCAATTTAAGAAAAATGAAAATAACATAGATTGATAAATGGAATGGAGGTTTTAATTTCACGATCATGGGTAGCATGGGCGGTTCCAAGCATACATGTACAAAAAAATTGAATACCCTGAATTTTTTTTTTGTAGATGTATAATTTTATATAAAATTTTAATTATTTATATATATAAATCAAAGGCTTGAACACCTGTTTAGAAATTTGAATATCTTGTCTAAATAGCTTGATCAATGGTTAGAAGTAATGAAAGATGGAGAATAAAACTTGCTACTAAAATGTGTTCATTTTTAGTATTAAATTATTATTATTTTTTGAAATTTTAAAGTCTAAATTAATATGTTTATTAAAAATTGACGAAAGATACTAATAAATATGACTTTTTATATGATTTGTGAAATTAGAATTTTTGAATATCTACTAAGAAAAAAAAAATTCTGAAGCCGCCACTTAACGGTAGTAAGAGAGCCACATCATTAAATCTTCTTTTTAAAATCGAAAATGGTGAAGGGAGGTTTTGAGCTTTCGATGACCTAACATTTATATATCATTACTTTGATGAGATGTGTAGCTTCCGAATGACATGAAAGAGATGGGAGTGTTTTCTTCCCTCATTATTTCCAACTTCTTCACAAAATTAGGCCATTCTTCATAAAAAAAAAATTTATAAAAAAAATAAATGGGAAAATCAAAAAAATCAACTTGTGTGTTTCACAAATATTATACGTTAAATGTTCATTTTATTTTGGGAAAATATTTCTGGGATTTTTTTAGAACATATTTGGGAAAAAAATCCTAATAAAATGCTTGTTTTGTGTTTTTTAAATATCTAGTTTGTTTTAATTTTAAAAAATATTCTAACAGAAGATAAAGATATCATTTTTTAATTTAGCGTAGTTAATTGTTCAAGTTTTTTTTTGAACGAGAAAAAGAGCACCATAAATATATAGATATAAAGAAATGGTACAATATAAACTCCAATGCAAAACAGCACGTGAGGGAGATAACCAACAAAAGAAAAAGCTGAAAAAATAAGGAACCTCTATAGCTGAAGCCTAACACAGAAGCAGAAGCTTACAACCAGTTGGTGAGAAGACAACTAAGCAAGCTACAACCCCTAATGAAGGACGGCCTCAAGGTTGAAGATGACCTCCTCCACCCTAGAAAGTCATTTTGCGGTTTACCTTTCATCCATAGTCTTGTTCTTTATTTCGTCAAATACACCACCTCCTCATAATCAATCCCGACATTATCAAACACCAACCTATTTCTTGACAGCCATAAAGACCAGATTCCAGCTATGAACGTTGTGTTTCGTAGTTGTCCTCGAAGGTACTTCTTCTTCCCTTTTACCCAAAATTTG
Source organism: Heliamphora exappendiculata (assembly GCA_034768845.1). Taxonomy (NCBI): domain Eukaryota; kingdom Viridiplantae; phylum Streptophyta; class Magnoliopsida; order Ericales; family Sarraceniaceae; genus Heliamphora; species Heliamphora exappendiculata. The sequence goes on from JAOTRH010055394.1 coordinate 13,571, forward strand.
AACAGGCTATACAAAGTACCAAGAGATACCCATTGGCTACCCCACCAATGCATCAAAGCTGACCACACCTTCCATGCTACTTGGTACTGTACAAATAGGTGGTTAATTGATTCTACGTCCATGTTGCAAAAAGCACAGCTAAGATTCACACACGGTTTAAGGATCAAGCGCCTTGCTATAATTTTTTTAGCGGCAACCTTATTTTGTATCGCCATCCAACTGAATAACAAACATTTTGGTGGCCCTACTATCTTCCAAAGTCCACTGATGCTCCCCCACTTCCTCTCGCCAACCTTATCCAAGAGGTTACGCAAGGATTGCACTGTGAAGGTTGAGTGTGCCTCCCCCTTCCATATGTAGCGATCCATCTTACTTTCCTCAATTATGTGTGATCTAAGGCTAACCAAAAGATCTGCCCATTGACAGGCTTCCCATGAGAAAAGAGGCTGTCTAAAAAAGGACTCGACTCCTAGATCCACACAAGATCTGAAGAACTCAGCTACCCTTAATTATTGAGCCCTTGCTAGGATAAAAAACCTGTGGTGACTTTCAACAAGGGGCTTTGGCCCCATCCAGGCATCCTGCCAAAAATTAACATTCTCCCCATTACCCATCTGCAAACTTAGGTTCTTTCGCAAAATGCTTCCCACTGTAGTTTCCGTCTTACCAACTGTGATGATGTCCCTCCATAGCCTACCAGTCTTGCTTCTAGCCCTCTCCTCAGGAAGCCCATCACCCACTCTGTGGCCATATAATTGCTGAATGAAAATCTTCTAGAGAGCATTTTTTCCTAGGTATATCTCTACCACCATTTGGCCAACAGTGCCAGGTTTGTACATTTCAAATCCCTTACCCCCAAGCCCCCCTTCTCTATGCTGGTGGTTACCTTCTCCCGAGACTGCAGATGCAGCTTTCTTTTCTCTTCTTCTTCCCCCCATAGAAAATTTCATTGGATATTTTCCAGCTCAACCTTAGTATGATCTGGCAGTTTGCATAAATAGAGGTAGTAAGATGGGATATTGGCTAGGGATGATTTAATGAGGACAATTCGCCCGGCCATAGAGAGATGTTTCCTACTCTAGTTATTGAGTTTAATTTTGAACTTATTAACAATAGGCTCCCATGTTTTACCCCTTCTCATCCCAGCTCCTAGAGGGAGGCCCAAATACTGCATTGGGAGCTCGCCAGTTTTGCAACACAGCATGTCTGCACACGTGGTCACTTCATTTGCTGAGAGGTTCACTCCACACAAAGCACTCTTCTGATAGTTCACTTTCAGACCTGAGATAAGCTCAAAACACCTTAGAATTCACTTTATATTTCTTATCTCCTCTATGTCATTATTGCAAAAAAAGATGGTGTCATCTGCAAATTGTAGATGAGTGATGCACAGATTCCCATCCCCTACCTTTACTCCCATAATTAGCCCCCTATTCTTAGCTCTTGAGACTAGGATGTTAAGGCCCTCAGTTGCTAAATTAAAAAAAAAATGGGATAGAGGATCCCCTGTCCCAACCCTTTTTTCATGCCAAAACTCTCTGTGACTGCCCCATTCACAAGGACAAACAAGGATGGGGTTGTGATACACTCCTTCATCCAATTCACCAATTTGGTGCCAAAATCAAGATATGACATCATAAGAAGAATGTAATTCCAGTTGATTGAATCATACGCTTTGTTAAAGTCTAATTTCAGAATAAAACATGGTTGCTTCTTTCTCCTCCACATATCAATGATTTCATTCGCTATTAGGACTCCATCAAGAATTTGCCTCCCTTTAATGAATGCTGATTGTTCCTCTCCCACCACAGAAGACATAACCAATTTAATTCTGTTGGCAAGGGCGTTAGACAAGATTTTATAAGCTTCCCCCACTTGACTGAAATGTCAAAAATCGGATAGGCTTTGTGGGCTGGAGATCTTTGGTAACAGAGCAATGAAAGAGCTATTGAGCCCTTTAACCAATTTACCATTTTTCTGAAAGTCACCCATGAACCTCATGATATTAGGCTCCATCAATGTCCAGAACCTCTGAATAAAACCAAGGTTGAAACCATCTGGGCCTGGTGCTTTGTTTCCATCGCATCCTGCTATTGCAGCATAAACCTCTTCTTTTGAGAAAGCATTGGTAAGGTTATCTTTTTGGGACTGTGACAGAACTCTAGTAAAGGGACCACTGATGATAGGTCTTGACTTAGTTGATTCTTGAAAGAGCTCCCTGAAATGATTAGCCACGGCCCCTTTCACCTCTTGAGGGTGGTCCAAAGTTCTCCCATCCTTATTGATCTGGCCAATGTGATTTCTCCTCTCTCTCCCTTTTGCTACTCTATGAAAGAAAGTTGTGTTCTGATCTCCCAACTTTACCCAGGTGGCCCTTGATTTTTGTCTCCATTCATTTTCCTCCCATATGTGTTCCTGCCAAAGCTTCCCTCTTAGTACCTTTAACTGTTATCTCTCCTCAGCACCAAGCTCTCTAACTTCTGCCTCCTTCTTCAGACCTTCAATTTCAGAGGATAGAGTTTCAATTCTATCTGCTGTGTTACCTAATACTTCAGCTTTTCACTGTTTTAACCCCTTTTTGACATATGAAAGTTTTTTATCATGACATAACCCCCTCAACCTTGGCTACCCTCTTCATGTTGAAATTTTGTGAATTTATTGGCCATTGAATTTCAGAATTCAATAGCAGAATTCAATTGTAATTGAATTGGCGATTCAATTGGCAATTGAATCCTGAAAATCAACACTATTCATGATTATTGATTCTCCTGTAACCCCTTCCATGATGGAATGCCTATATGTTGTCATCCCATTCAGTTTTCAGTAGCAATGAAAAAGAGACAAAGAAAGAGAGAAAACCACAGAGAACAGCAGCAGAAAGTACAAAAAAAACACAGCAAATGTAAGAAATGTGAGATATAATTCTGAGATTATATTACAAGCTGTAAAAGAGAGAAAGACAGACGGAGTACGTTTGTAGCCGATCCTTGGTGGTGTTCCAACGATCGTGTAGCTATTTTATCCTGGGAGAGTGACGCCGATGGAAAACCTACAACACCCTCGGTAGGCGGTGAATCATTCTTAAGGAAACTGCGATTGTAGGACTCGGTTTGCATATTTTATTCATGTTATTTCTGTTATTTTATTTTTCTGTAATTTCAATTTATTGTAATTGTTGAAAGTTAATAAAGATGTATTTTCTGGATCACCGAGCATGTATATTTTTTATTATGGCGTTGGATTTCTCCCAACAATCTTAAGAATGAGATTGTCCTCCAACAAGCTTAAGAATGATTCAGTTTTAAAAACCTGCTCGGTTTGGATCTTGTTTTCTTCTCCAGAAAATGCATATTTATGCTTCTAACTTTTCTGCGAGTATGTACAGGATTATGCATTCTAGATCTTCGTTGAAATAGAGAAAATATTATATTGTTCAGGACAATATGTTCAGATCAATCCAGATTGTGATTTATTTTCCGTCATAATCTAGTCGGTTTCCCGATCTGTGAGAAATTTGGTCGGTTGTGTCGACACCTTTTCTTTAGTGTCGACACTTATGACATTTTCGGCAGTTTGTGTCGACACCTTTCTTGTTTGTGTCGACCCCTTTTCTGATAGTGTCGACCCTAATTCCTCTGTTGGTGTTGAGCAGAACTCTCGTTTCTTTTGTGTCGACACCTTTCTCAGTTTGTGTCGAGACATTTCTCTGGTTGAACTCCCGGTTCTTTTGTGTCGACACCTCTCTCAGTTTGTATCGACACATTCACTGGTTGCTGTTTGCGTTGAACCTCCCGGTTCTTTTGTGTCGACTCATTTCTCAGTTTGTGTCGACCCCTGAATTGTTTGTGTCGGCCCCTGAGCTGTTTGTGTAGAGCCATGAGCTATTTTTGTCGATTCCTGGGCCATTTGTGTCGACCCCTAGGCATTTTTATGTTGGTGTCAACCTCTTTTTCTCTCATGTGTCAACCCTTCCTATGATGCTTAACAGAGATCTGATTGGCTAAGGCCGTAGGCAGCCGTTCGATCCCCACTGAGGGCGCTGCCCTCAGATTCCCGCCTAGGGGCGCTACCCCTAGGAACCCCGTTAGGGGGACGGCCCCCTAGAACACCCACCAGGGGGTGCGCCCCCTAGAATCTCGCCACATGATGGACTATATTTTGGAGAATTAAGTTTAGATTGTTAATCTATTCTTAGTGTTAACATTGCAAAGATCTAATATGTGAATTGATCTTATTTTAGAAAACATGTCGACTGAAAAATAAGGTGCTCCTTAAAAGCAAGCTGCTCCTGAAAAGCAAATCGCTCCTATGCCTGGTGTTCCAACTGTTCCTTTGCCTCATGTGAACAAGCCAAAAAAGTTTGAAAGATGAGCTAACTTTAAGAGATGGCAACAGAAGATGGTGTTCTACCTTACCACTTTAAATCTGGCCAGATGCCTGACTGAGGAAGCTCCAGTTGCTGATGAGAATGCAGACACTCAAAAATTGATGGCGGTTGATAACTGGAATAATGCCGATTATCTATGCAAGAACTATGTTCTGAATGCTCTAGATGACTCATTGTACTCTGTATTCAATGAGGCAAAGACTTCTAAGGAACCGTGGGAGTCCTTAGATCGAAAGTACAAAATTGAGGGTGTTGATTCCAAGAAGTTCATAGTAGGCCAGTTCCTTGATTATGTGACCAAGGACTCAAAACGTGTGATGGTACAAGTCCAAGAGTTTCAGACTTTAATCAGTGAGATCAAAGCAGAAGGGATGTTCTTCAGTGAAGCATTCTTAGTGGCTGCAGTCATCCACAAACTTCCCGAAACATAGAAGGAATTCAAGAGTTATTTAATGTTCAAGAACAAATAGATGAATTTGGATGCTCTATTCTTCAAGCTGAATGTTGAGGAAGAAAATCGAGCAAGGAGCAAGTGTCAGGTCCAACTCCAACATGGCCAATGTGATGGAAGTTGAAAACTCTTCAAGAGCAAAGAAGAGTGCTCATGACATGCATGCTAACACAAGGTTTGACAAGAAAGTCAAACTCGGACCAAGAGGTCATATTGCAAAGAAGCAGAAGGAGAAATTCTAAGAAAAATATTTTAACTGTGACAAGTTTGGGCATCGTGCTTCAGAGTGCAAGAAGCCGAAGAATTTACAAGCTCAAGCTCATATGGTAGAGGCAACTGAGGGTGTCTCAAATATTGATCTCTCGGCCGTGGTTTCTGAGGTGAATATGGTAGGCTCAAATCCACAAGAATAGTGGATAGACACATGGGCCACTGGCCATGTCTGCTGTGACAGACAGATGTTTAACACCATTGATATGGTGGCCCGTGGTCAGAAGCTGAATATGGGAAATTCAGCTACCTCAGATATGTTGGGGCAAGGCCAGGTGATCCTTAAGATGACATCCGAAAAAGAGCTGACATTGAATAATGTGCTCTATGTGTCAGATATTCGG
>JAOTRH010055405.1:0-19022 GCA_034768845.1 Heliamphora exappendiculata
TTGAAAGTTAATTAAAGATGTATTTTCTGGATCCCCGAGCATGGATTTATATTGGCGTTGGAAATTCTCCCAACACTTGAATGTTCCATAGCTTGGTCCACCAACTGGTCATAGCTCCCGTGCTTGTGCTAGCCCCAATGTCCTTTCCCGACCTCTCTTCCTTCATATTTTTTCCCACCCAATAGTATGTCTTGACTGAATAAACCCCACATGTAGTATGATACCATATCAGTTTATCGTCCATATCCTTGCTTCATAGAGGCTATACCAAAATCATCTCAGCATCTTCATTAAATTTTTTTTCCCTTATCTTGGTTTCATCCTATTTCTTGTTGTGATTCATTAATTCCGCTACTGTGATTTCTTTACTAAGCTTTAGGGGTAGGTAAACCTTTAATGAATTCATACGGTGTATCCACCGATCTGTGTATACTTTGATTCTTGTTCTCCTCCTACCCACACGCCATAGAGTCCCTTGTTTAAGAATTTTTCGTTCATGAAGTTGATCCTAAATATGCACTATTTTCCTTTAGGTTGATTCTAAATACACATTTTTTTTCATTTGAACGCTCAATGTATACTACGCACTAATACATATGCATAGTCCCCATTTGGAATATTAAAATTTTTGGATTTTAAAAAATTTATTTAGAAGAAAGAGAAACAAAGAAGTTAGACTATTTGGGATACTTTTTTTTCTTTTTGATTTTTTTAAAAAGTATTTAATATGCAGTTACTTTTTGCTTTTATGTTGTAGTATTTAAGATAATGATATATATTTTTAAAAAAAATTTTGATAGTAGAATTAATTTTTTAATTGAAAGTACTATAATCATTTTATTCTAAAAAAGTTAATTTTTTTTGAATGTGTATAAGTTTTTCTTTTTCAAAAAAATGAAAAAAATATAATTTTTTAAACATACTAAATAGCCTAACTCAAAAATTAATTTTTTTAAAGAACTAACTTTTTAGATGACTAAACAAGTAAATAATAGTTTTGTTTAATAAAAAAAGAAATAATTAATTATTAGTCATATTTAAAAGAATTCAAAAAAATTTAGTCCCACTATTAAGGTTTTTTAAGCCCTGATTCTAATTTTTAAATGTCATTTTAAAATATACTAAATATACCATTCATTGCAAAAAAAACTCTCAACGGTTCGTTTATTCCAAAGACCCTAGCCGTCTCTTGTCGTGGACTATCACCGTCAGCCACCACCATCATTCACTGCCTCTTGACGCAACTTCTATCACCATCACCATCACCACCAATCATCACCGTTGCTCGCCACCTATTGCATGCCTTAGCTTCAGTCACTACCGTTGACTATCATCGTCACTATCAACACCATTACCATCAACAATCACTGTCTTTATCGACCATCATCGTCACTGCCGACACCATCACCATGAACCATCACCTGACTCAACCATTGTCGTCGGGTTTAGAAATCTAAATGAGAAATTTCTCAGTTCACTTCGTATTTAACTGAGAAATTTTTTAGTATAAGATTTTTTTGTCAAAATAAGGAAATGGCTGAGAATTTTTTCTGTTAACTGTGTATTTTACTAAAAACTTAATTGTGAATTTTACTAAAATAATTTTTTTTTTCAAAATATGGGTCTTCGATTGGTACACGAGAAAATCTTCAATTTCTCAATTTTTATTTCTATTGAAATAGAGAAATTTCTCAGTTTAAAAAAAAGTAAGAATTTCTCGGTTATATTTTTCAAAACTGGTGAAATTTTCTATTTATTAGTGTTGACAGAAGTCCCTCAACTGACGGTCGACGATTGAACTCGTTGATAGTCGGTGATGTAAGAGGAGAGGTCGGCGATAGAGGTTTGATGGTTGACAGTAGAGGTGTCTAAGAGGCTTGAAAAATCCATGAACAAACCAAACCCGACCTTCATGGATTAGGTTGATTCGGTTTTGTTAAGTAATGGTTAGTCTTGGGTCTTAAAAATATTAAACCGATGTAATTGATTCGGTTCTCGGGTGAAATTTTTTTTAAACCGACTCAACTCGGGACCTGAAAGTAGGTATATAAATCCCATAAAATTATTATTTATATTACTTGTACCCTTAATTATAATTAAAAATAAAAAGAGTGGAATATATGCCGCTCAATTGGACATCTTATACAAAAAAATAAACTGCTCATAGAATAAAGCATATAGTATTACTTTAGAATATTTTATTAAATAATATTTAATTTAATTGAACCACAGTTCCAACTAAAATCAACTCGAGTTTATTCGTGTTGGATTAGGTTGGGTTAGTTCTAAAGCACAAATAATTTTGTTCTAAAGCATAAGTTCAATATTTTAGAATCGGTCTTGATTGGGTTGATTCTGGGTTAAGTTCCAAATCGATCCATACTCACCTCTAGTTGACAGTGGATATGAGACTGTTGATGGTCAGCATTGCAAATGGTGGCGGCTAGTATTTTTGCAATGGCCTGGCGTTTCAACATAGATAGTTAAGGTTTCAGAGAGAAATGGTTAAGATTAAGATTTCGACGAGAGTGAAGAACAAAAGAAACTAAAAGGGAGAGGAAAGGTATTAGGGTTTCAGTGGTTAGAGCTTCGGTGGTGAGGGCACGAGGTGTTGGCAACGAGCGCGACAATGATTGGTGGTGATGATAGCGACTCCAGAGATTGTCGACGACAGGTGTAGGGTTTTTACAGAGATAGTGAGGGATGCGGCGATAACTGTTAGTGTGAAATTGCTTCAACTAAGTTTGTGCTCAAATGAGATTTATGAGATATTATGTATAACAATATAAAACAAAATTTGATTTTAAAAACATATAATTAATTCATCTATAAATTTTACATATAAAGGCTGTATTTAAAAATCCCAATCGGCTAGCTGGAAATTCACATCATCTTATTGTACAACTTGTCTATATTTCCAGACACGCCCACCTAACAACATCAAATTTTAATCCACCAGTGGTATTTATGGACAGCAGTTTTTATATTTAAAAAAAAATTGGCCCTAAAATATGTATTTATTATTCAATTTGAGTGCATCATTTAGATAAAAACAAAATTGATTTGAAATTTATGCGGTTGTATTTATGTAATTGAAAAATATTTATTTTTTAATATATGAACAACAAACTTAGTGAGTTTTATACGATGAATTTGACAAAATTACTACTAACTAGCCTTTCATAAATTGTAATACATAGTCCTCGTCCCTTTTAATCACCATACTATTTCCCCTCTCAAAACTGCTACAAGTTTACCAAAGATCCTATATAGCAAAAAAAAAATTGACTTTTTTTTTAAAGAAAGAGGATGAAAAATGTTAAAAATTGTTTGGTCCACATCTGTGCATAGAATTATTCTGTATTTTTGTTGATTTTTGTTCTTTGGTCCAGATTGGAGTTGATCGATCCGTATGTCCTAACCCAATATATATCGTCATTTTCTTCTTTTTTTTTTCTTTCGGTAAACTAAGCGAGTAAGAATAAAACTTAATTTCTCCATCACATATTTGTCAATTTTATGCTTGTAAGTCGAATAAACCAATAAGATTAGTTTCAAAAAAGTTAGTGCTCGAAATGCCAAAAAAAGCTAACTTTTTTGGTAGAGCCTTTTTTTTTTTTTTTTTTGCAAAACAAACTAATTTTAAGCTATTCCAAACAGAAGCTAAAAGTGGACTTGTCATTTTCATAGGGGAACATAAATTATTATTTTTTAGTTCCTTGGTCGAGATTGGAGATGACCCATTTGTCCTGACCCAATATACACCGTCATTTTCTTCTCTTTTTCTTTTGGTAAATTCATTAAGTGGGTAAGTTGCCCTGAGAACTACTTACATTTCCTTATTACTGATTTATTTAATAGTTTTTTTTATATTTTAGAGTATTTGAACCAGCTTATGTACACTTTGATTAATTTTACTGTCTATTAGTGAGGGACTCAATTAAAAGTGAGGTAAAATCTCATATGAATTAGTTTCAAATAACTGATAGCATTTAGAAGATTTCGAACTTTAAGACTTTGTAGAAACAAATCTCCAAATTCCAAACGCTTGACCACCAAACCAATTCATTGAGGTTGATTTATCTAACAACTTGATACCTGTAAGCGAGTCAACCAAATTTCCCTTTGGTGAATTATTCAAATGTTCCTCCATAGTTCACAGCCTAATAGTCTCTTTTTTTTTTCTCCCATACGACTGGCAAATTATTAGGTATTTTTAAAATGGAAGAATACAACATAAATGATGTCACATGATACTTTCGATAAATAAATAATTGCAATTTATACAATATAGACTATTTTTTACCTCTTAACTACCCAACAAAGTGAGTTATCATGTTTTTATCGTAAAATTTATCACCATTATATTAGTTGAGAGTATCACGTAAACTTATTATATAGTGTTTCGAGAGCACCGAATAATTACTCCCAATAATATCCGTTAAATGAATAGGGAAAGAGAGATTGTAGTTAATTTACAACAATAAGGCTTGAATTTCAGTATATAACATTTAATAAGAGAGTGTTTCATCTACTTAGGAACTGAGCATAGCTTCTTAATCAATCACTTGGGTAAAATTCACTGAAACCTCTTGCACAAGTATTTACATGCAGCTCTTCCACAAGTATTGTCTTCCAGTTCAGTGAATGAGGTTACGTTATCCATTATTCCTCATTAAAGATCATATGTAAATTCATAACTCTCGCACATTTTTAAGTCTCTATCTACTATTAAATCCTTAATTGTCTTTTCGATTACCACTATTAAAGTTTCTCGTACATCATTAATGACTATGATAGTAATTAACTTTTTAATTTGATATAATTTTTCTTGTGCTGAAACATGTCATTATTCTTCACCTAATGATTAGAGTAGTAGTAAATTTTGTATCTGAAACATGTTGATGTCATTGTTTTTCACCTTATGGCCAGAATAGCAATAAATTATCTTGCTTGGTGATAGGGACCCGCCCAAAAGCACAAGCCTAGCCCACGACCTAAGAGCCAGGCCCAGAGGCCTGAACCAGGACAGTTGGGCCATTTGCATCGAAATCTAAGGTCAAGTCAACCCAACAAACCAAGCCCTGATAGGTGCACGTCGAAAGCCCTAACTGAGATAAAAGTGCATTAAGCGTGATAGGACAGCCGAACTCAGAGCACTGCCTCCGTACATTCCTGTATCGAATAACAATTGACATAACATGAAACAATCGAGCAACCCACCAACATCGCAGAAGACACCATCGATAGTTTCTGTAAAGGGAAAAGAGACATTCCGTCATAAACAAGCCTGGCAAGCCGCTCCTTTCCCGCTAAAACACAGCAATCCCTTCAATTTTTGCCAAATCTCACATGACTTTAATATAAAAATAGAGATAAAACATAAGGTATAAACAAGAAAAACTCTCTTAAAAAAAATTCTATCAAATTCATTTCAGGATGGAGAATACACTTTATACAAAAAATACTGACTTTAGCATCATAGGGGCTTTCTAGTTCCAACCTAGCCCGCCAACAATCTCACCATTGTTTTCTTATGCAGGAGCGAACTGACCGTCAATCCCGAGGACTTGGGTTTAGTTCTTTTCTTTTCCTCTGCAATTAATCACACCCCTATGGAATCGCAACCCTGCAAAATTACCCCAACACACTTGGTATTACTTTTATTGTCCCAGAAACATGCTAATGGCGTTATTCTTCACCTAACTACTAGATTAGTAATGAACTTTTCAACTTGCTATAGCCTTACTTTGCGCTGAAACATGTTGACTACTTTTGACACGCATTGATCCCCCAAAAAGCCTTCCAAATTGGAAGTTTAATATGTCCTCATGAGAGGTGTAATCCCAAAAAATGGCTCAGTAGCTACAATTAAATACATTGAATAGAGAATCATTTGCTAATCAATTTCAAATGAACAAAACGCATTCGATTTATGTTTGAGTTTTGTTATATTCTCCTTAGGCTCTATTTATTTTAATGAAAAATATTTTTTGCCTTTTTTGGTGTGTATTACGATAAAAATTAAAAATCAACAAAAATTATTTTTTACGTTAATAGAAAATAAATTAATTTTAGTGAAAAATATTTTTCGCTTTTTTAAAGCGGAATATTTTTCACCTTTACTCTTGCGTCATCGCCAGCATAACCATTTTGCCACCAACATCACCAATTTAGGATTCAGAGGGTCCGGAGGTCCGAGTTCCCTGATTCCCAAGGTCTCGGGAGTCTGGAGGTCTAAGAGTTTTAGGGTCCCAAGGTCCGGGTTTCCCTAAGTTCCAAGTTTTCTAAGGGCCTAAAGGTTTGGGGTTCTGGGGTCCTGGGTTCCCAGGGGTTAAGGGGTTTGGGGTCCCACGGCTTTGAGGTCCTAAGGATCTAGGGGTTCGGGATTCGAAGACCTGGGTTCTAGGAGTCTTGGGGATTCGAGATCTCAGGAATCTAGGTTCTCGGGGGGCTGAGAGTTTGGCATCTTGAGGGTTTGGGATTTTGAGGGTCTAGGGTTTGAGGTCTTGCAGATCCATGGTCCTGGAGGTCCAAGGTCTGGGGTCTTCGGGGTCCTGGGTGTTTAAGAGTATGGGGTCCCAAAATTTAGAATTTTGGATTTTGAGGTCTCAGGATTAATGCAGCTAACCTCAACTTTTGTAAAAAAATTACGGAACTAATTAAAATCCAAGTAATCAAACACTATCAATTGAACAACTACAAAACACACAGAGAATTTGACCGAATCTTCAATCCAAATGTCTTAGGCTTGCTTGTCGAATTCACATGCATCATTCTCAACTTGATCACCTCGACAATAAATTCTCAAAGTTACATACCCGTAAAATCCTCTATCGGTAAACTTAAAAATCCATCTAAATCAAAGACGAATGTTCTAGTTTTTTGAGATTCGAAAGATACTTCAAAATATATCTAAAGGCTCTTAATTTATGAGTTTTTGAAGTGATTTTCAAGTCATTTGGTATGCCCATTTATACAGGCATACAATCCCTGTAGTTCGAGTTTTAGTCAAATTAAAATTGCTAGGGGTCTGCTCAAGCTAACCTAGGACTACTTGATAGGTTACACGGAAGATCGTGTTATGCCAGAATTGCTCTTGCGCGAACCTGCTTCAATAACTTATATCTCAAGTTCCTTGTGTTATACTTCAGTCTTCTGGTAAAATATTAAAATACACCTTTTTAGAATATTTAAGTTGAAACAATTACTTCTAATAAAATATTTATTTTTATTTTAGTAAAAAAAATGTAATTTTTTAAATTGATATGACTTTAATCATTGAACTCAATGACTTCACATCTGTTCTAAGTTTTTATTTATTAGCAATAAGTATATAAAATATATTTAATAATTTTATCAGATTTACTCTTACTTTACTCAGTTTTAGTTCATTTTTAAATTCCAAATGAGAATATATAATAAGTTTTAAGTAATCTTATGATTAGTTAGATTTAAGATAAAATCTCATACAAAAAAGATAAATATATTTCATATTTAGGTTATGTAATTATATTTTTATTGTATAATTTGTGTAAATATCAATTTTTTATTTTATTTTGTATATTTAAAGTATTTAAATATTATTTTTATTATTCATGTCAAATCTTATGATTCTCAATTTGATTCAGAATTCATAATTTGATCATTATAATGATAATTAGCATGACTGATTATTATTTATGAAAAATATTCACGTAAACAAGATAATTGTTTATTTAATTATGTTACATGGCTTTTTTTTGTTTAGAATAATTATTTATTTACTTATTTTATTTAGTTACTTTTGTTTTTAATAATTTATTTATTTAATTAAATTATTATACTTTTTTATTTTTTTACTAAGGCAAACTAAAAAAATAAAATTTTTAAACAAAATATAAAAATAAGTTTAAAAAATACAAAAATTAGTCAATAAGCTAAATTTTATATTTTATATTTTTATTTTTACTAATTTTTTTTATTTTTTACAATCATATTTTTTATCTTTTTAATTTATTTAATCGAAACAATTATTAAAAAAATAAATTTTTTTAATAAAAAAATAAAAAAAAATAGCCCAAACGGGCCAACAGATCTAACAACTTTCCATTTGGAAGTGATGTGACTGATTGCACTGACGACAAGCAGATAATTCTTCTGTAGCACAAGATTACAAAAAAAAGGTAAATTACACTGAGTTTTTGACAAAAATTAAATTTTTTTTATAATTTCAAAAATTACAATAACACGTCTTTATATTTGATTTTAATATCAAAAAAATTTCAATCGATAAAATTTTTATTTAATTTAACCAAAAATTATCGTTTTATCTCAAAATCGCTCTCCAAATCACTGCTCGTCCTAAAACTGCTATCAAAACTATCGTTTGCAACCTCGACTCAAAACCTCCCACTCCACCCAAACACCAGCCCAGTCCCGTCCCCCATCGCTGGTCTCAACCCCAACTCCAATCCGTGCGTCGTGTAGCGGTAGCTCTTTTTTTCTCTGCTATATATATATATATATATATAGTAGAAAAAGAGAGATTCTCCGTTGCAGGTCACCGCCGCATGCTGCCGCACGGGTTGGGGTTGGGGTTGGGACCGACTGTGGGGGAGACGGGACTGGGTTAGGGTTTAGAGGGGGTGGGCGGTTTTGGGTGCGGGTTGCAAACGGCGATTTTGCGGTGGATAGTAGTTTTGAAGACGGTTTTGAGATAAAACGATAATTTTTCGTTAAATTAAACGAAAATTTTAACGGTTTAGGTCTCTTTGATGTTAAAATCAAATTTGAGAGGGTATCACTATAATTTTTAAAATCACAAAAAAAAATCTATTACTATAATTTTTAAAATCACAAAAAAAAATCTATTTTTATCAAAAATTATAAGGAGATTAATATAATTTATCCACAAAAAAAAAAAAAAGAAGAAAAGTGACCAGCTCAGCTGACATGCACCGGAAGCCAACAAATCAGCCGAGGACCCGCTAATCAGCCGATGTTCTAATTACCGAAAATTTACAATGTGAACACAATGATTAACAAAGCTCCACAGGTTGCAAATGCACCCAATAATTATCAATGATTGGCTTAAATAAAATTGGAGGTTCACTTTTTCTAGTTACCGGTAACTTGCCGTTCCGGTTGATAAACGAGAGTGCTGAGCCGGGGTCTGAGCTTTTCTTTCCAAATTTCACAGCTCAGTTCAGCCTCGTTCGCTCTCATCTTAATCTCAACCACCACCAGTTTCTCCGTTAAACGATGAATCTCCACCACGGCAACGAAATGACTATTCTGCCCTTCTACCTTCGCCCCCCAAACGTTCTTCCTTGTCACCGTCAATCCCTCCGCTTTCGCCACCTCCTCGATTTTTCCGATTATCCTTTCCGGCGATTCCGCCGAGAGAAATCGCTCACCATCGGAGGACCAGTCCGGCTGATGGAACAAACCGGACAGATCGAAACCAGATGAGAACGAAATTAGATCAAAAGCGTTTAAGAACTTTTCGTTGTCGTCGTCGTCCCGATCTTTGAGCTCTAAATCTTCGGAATATAATCTGATCTCTTTGTAGCCTTTTTTGAACCACGGATCCTGGATGATCTCGTCCACGGTGATGCGAGTATCGGGATTCGCCTCAAGGAGGCGAGACAAGAAGCGCTTGAGATCGGGAGAAGTCCATTTAGGGCACCTAAACTCGCCTTTGTAGATTTTCCGATACATCACCATGAGGTTGGGATCGTTGAACGGTAGGTAACCGGCGTTTAACACGTAGAGAATGACGCCGCACGACCATAAATCCACCTTCGCACCGTCGTAGCCTTTCTTCGCCAGGATTTCCGGTGCCACGTAGGCAGGGGTCCCGCACAGCGTGTGGAGGAGGCCGTCGGGCCGGATCTGTTCCTTTACGGCGCTGAGACCGAAATCGGTGACCTTCAGGTCCCAATTCTCGTCGAGGAGGAGGTTCTCCGGCTTCAGATCCCGGTGGAACACGCCTCGTGAATGGCAGTATCCGACGGCGGAAATAAGCTGCTGAAAGTACCGACGGCTGAGATCTTCGCTGAACCGTCCCTTGGCGACCTTCGCGAAGAGCTCGCCTCCCTTGGCGAATTCCAAGACGAAGTAGATCTTCGACTTCGTGGCCAGGACCTCCAAGAGCCGGACGATGTGAGGGTGGCGCAACCGGCGCATGATAGAGATCTCCCGCTTAACGTGAGCCGTCAGCCCTCCTTTGAGAACCTTCTGCTTGCACACCGCCTTGATCGCCACGCTCTGCCCCGTCCTCACGTTCCTCGCGTGGTACACCTTGGCGAAAGCTCCGTACCCTAACAGCTTCCCCAATTCGTATTTTCCGATCAGTTTTGCCTCTGTGTCTGAGACAACTTCCCCCGACGTCGCCATCGCCGACAAAACATCGCCGGATTCATTTATAATCTCTGGCATAACTCCTCCCAGAGACCCTACCTTTTACCTTATTCCTCAAAAATCTCTTCCCTTGGCATCAAAATTGCCAAGAGAAAAATCGTGCGATCGAAATTTCGAATCCGAAAATCTCCAGAAAGAAATGTACTAAAACTTGAAAAGCTTTAGAATATCTTGAAGTCTTATCTTCTAAGGATGATCAACAAGGAAAAGAAGTAATTCACAATGCTAATGATGCATCCAAAGTTGCGATTTATACGAGAGAGAGAAGGTGGAGGGTAGAGAGAGGGACCTTCTTTTGGTTTTTTCTGTGGAGAATTGACCGAATGTTTAACGTTTCAGGTTTTCTGGTTGCTTGGATCGAATTCGGAGATGACGAACAGATTTAACCGGGGGGTGTTTCAATTTAAAGTTGTTTTTTGTTCTCCTGTGAAGGGCATGAATCACGGGAAACCATTTTTTTATCTTCGTTAAATTCAAACACGTTATGTTAGGTTGGCTGTACAAATATTCACCGTCCACGTGTCCGCGTTTCTTCTGCTGCTGAAACTCATAAACTCGGGAAAATTATTAGATACTCCTGGAGTAACACCTTGGACTTTACACGTGGTATTATTTATAAATAAATAATTATAATTTATATAATATAAATTATTATTTATTTTTTAATTATTTAATAAAAGTAATTTATTATATTCTTAACGAAAAATTTATCACTATCATATTAGGTAGAATATTACGTAAATTTATTATATAGTACCCGACAGCACCAAATAATTACTCATAAACAGGGTACTTGAGAATGTAATTAGTACTAATTTTTAATTTTTTATTATTAATTTTATCTATAATTTATAAGTGTTGTTAAATACTTATAATTTATATTATAATTTATAAATATTTTTTTTTTATTTCAATTATAAATATTAATTTTTATCACAATTTCTACTCTAATTTTTAATGCAGTAGTTTCAACACTCCCGCACACAATTCGCTGGTACACATGCATTTACAATATGGGGGAATACGGTCCAGACTGGCAACTTGTTTTTTTTGATTTTTTGATTAAAAATATTAAAAAATTAAAATTTTTTATTTGGTAAAAAAATTAAAAAATTAAAATATCAAATCAAAATATAAATTTTTAGAATATTTTATTTAAAATTTCACCGCTTTCAAAATACAATAATACTCTTTATTTATAACTTATTTACTACCACTACTAATTACATATAATTATTAATATTAAATATATAAAATGGGTAAAATTATCTATTTTGAACAAAAAGTAAAAAAAATTAATTTTTTTATCAAAACAATCAATTTTAAAAAAATTAGTTGAAAAGTTAAGTTATCGAACAACTTATTTCGAATTCAATAGAATTTTTTGAATAAAAAAATAAAAAAATAAAAAAAAAACAAAATTTTAAATTAGTTGTGAATCCGGCGTTACGATGAATGTGTAAAAAATAGGATGAGTTTTTTAATAAATAAAGTTGGAGTATTTTGAATAATTTATTTTGGATAACTTTTTTATTTTTTATTAAAATATGTAAAATATGTTTTTATTTTTTTGCATTTAAGCTGTGGTGTGGTGTGGTGTTTGAGATATTTGTACAGTATTTTTTTTTTATTATTGAGAGCTAAGTTGACTATTTAATTGAATATATTATAATTATTTTTTAAAAATATTAATATGTATTAATATTTGTAAATGTATTAAGTTTTAGTACTTTTAAAAGTAAATTAATATTAAAATATTATTACGGTTTTATTTTATAAAAATTCAATAATATAACATAATTAAAAATATTAATTTTTTAGTAAACCCGAACAAAATCTGTTGGTATTTATTGAAATCACTATTTACAGGAAAAAATTGTGTACTTAGAGTATCTAACAAAGATTTAAAATGACCAAAGACCAATATTTGGAGAATCAGATTCTCTTCATTTTATAAAGATATAGATGATTTTTTTATTTTTATTTAATAATATTTAATATTAATTGATTTTAATAATTTAAATTGTATATATTATAAACATTATCAAAATTATTATTTTATGTAAAAAATTAAATTAATTCATAGAGACAATTAGACAATTGAATAACATTAATTCTAAAAAACTATATAATTTAATTTCAAAATTATACTTATGGTCTATTTTTTAACAATTAACTTATTCTGACTATATAGTTATCGATGTCCTATTAATTTTATTTTTTATATATATAATTTTTTTAACTAACTCAACATTATGAATCGATCAATTCACCTAAATAAATTATATTTAATACTATAAAATAAAAATAAAACTCTGTCCACTTATTTAAGAAGTAGACAGAACCTGCGTCCCGTATTTTGACTCAATACGAATGTTGGGATATGATTTAGGCGTAATATAATAAGATGCTGGGAATATTATTACAAGTTCATATTATAAGATGCTGGGAATATTATTATGCATCTAGTCATATGATAATAACGAGTACATCTCCAAAATGACAGAAAGACCCCTTATGCCTTATTGCGTCCAAGTGTTGGGATTTAGATGTAATTAGACTGTATTTGTACTAGTTTTTTTTTAGTAATTTTTAAATTTTTTAGTTTTTTTATAAAAAAAAGTAAGTGTTCAATTATGTAAAAAAAAGTTAAAAAAATAAAAAATTAATCTTAAATTCTTAAAGTAGCGTCAATTTTGCTTTTCATCCATAAAGAGATTTTTTAACGCGCGAGATCCAGTTTTATCGCGTGAGATCCAATTGAACTTTTGAACAAATAAATTTATCTGTGCATTCTTTAAAACATAACAGATAAATTTATCTATGTATTCTTTAAAACATACAGATAAATTTATCTGTATGAATAAAATTATGCCTTTTCAAAACACGTGTAAAGCACACAGATAAATTTATCTGTGTGCCTTAAACATGTTTTGAAAGACAAAAATAAATTTATTTGTGTGATTTACACATGTGTGTAAGGTACACAAATAAATTTATCTGTCTTGTATAAATACACAGAGAGATAAATTTATTTGTATGCATTACATATAAATTTATCTATTTGTGTTAAATTTATTTGTATTGTAGGCGATTGGATCTCGCACGTTAAAAAATTTGTTGGTGGACCTTGCACGTTAAAACTTATTTTTTTGAACCTTTCGCTGAAAGTCCCTCCCAAAAAATGAAAAAAAACCTAATAAGCCAAATCAATTGACTTTTTTATAATTTTTAAGCCTAAAAAATAAATTAGTCTAAATACATGCTTATATCCACCTTAATGGGTTAGGGGTATTATTGAGTTCGAATTTATTTTATAAAATTACAAGTTGAAATTATAAGATGCTTGGATTTGTTTTTTATTGAAAAGATGCACGGAATATTATTATACATCAGTTCATGTGATGATAACTGAGTGTGTGATATTTTTTTTTGGAATGAAACAAGAACAAAATTAAGTATTAACAAGGATTAAAGGTGTTCATAGTTCAGTTTAATTCGATTTTTAGCTAAATTAAGAACCAAATTACTATGAACGGTTCAAAAAGTTTAAAAATCACAATCGAATCATGTGTATCATGAAATCAAACCGAATTAATCTAAAATCACAACACTAAGAATAAGTATTTATTGTCTACTTTATGTTAAAATAATTATACATTCATTTGTTTATTTTTTTAATTAAAATTTTATTTTTTTATTTATATTATTTTACTCTACATTGTATTTCATCACTTGTTTCATATTCTTATAAAGTGAGATTCTCGTTTTTCTATAAATTATGAATTATATATATTGTAGAGGATCAGGATTGAAATCTACTGGTCCCGTCCAAGCTAGCTGAGGTGTTAGGGATGGAGCACCACATGTACGCCTGCATAAGAAAAGGGTGAGATGTCTGCCGGTGGCTTTATACCGGTGGATCCTCCGACGATCAAGTCAAATAAGAAATTTTAGAGAGAAGAAAGAGCTTAAGAGAGAATTTTAGCAGAATTTTGGCTTAGTAAAGAGAGCATACCTTTCAGCATGAGGTTGTTGGCTATTTATAGATAGAAATGTACTTGACCCGCTCGTGGAGTCCGACACGACCCGAGCAGGTCGGGTTGTACCTCTTCCCTCTGATCAGTGTATAGCAATTAATGGGTTGATGGTGACTTATCAGTGCCATCATTAGATTTCTCTACAAGATCTTTCTGCGAGTACCTTTTGTCATGTCAAGATATCTATCAGTATTCAGATCTAGCTTGGACTTAGCCACAGGCCTAATGCCTAATGCCTAATTTGGGCTATAGCTAAGGCTTCCCTATTAGGTGTCCTAGCCCCTGAATAGGTCCACTTGCAACTGGTCTTTTATCACAACATCACTTTTTTAATATGTGTTTCGTCGGATATGATCATCAACATCAACCATCTAGCTCCGCTCAGGGTTCAAACCATCCACCTTGATCAGCTATGAATGCCGAACACTTCTCATGACGGTGTCGAGCATCACATCCTCAGGTTTGGGCCGAACTCTCCTAGAGCTCGGGCCATACGTCTCAAGGTCCCCAAAGCTCGAATGTGCAGCCGTATAGCTCGGCTTATTGCCCGAGCTAACATGTATAAGCCGAGGTACGTGCCGTGCTGAAATGGACTGTCGCGTTGTACGGCCTTCCACGTGTGCTCTACGTGGCTCTGATCGAAACTTGATCCCCATCAACTGCCCCCATCATCTTGCTGTTGTTCAAAAACTCGTACCGCTGAAAGATGATGTGTTGCTCTTGCTCGATCCATTACTTCGCCTTTTGATCGGGAGCCTTGCTGAATAAGCCTCGCTGACATACTGTATATTAGCTGTATTCACACGCCAACAGTCACTTCCACCACGTTGTAGTGCCCCATCGGTTCTGCGGCGCATTTGATATGCGCATTGAATGCGTACGGCGCCAGCTGCTCCTTGGGTACTGAAACGCCTAAGGAATGTCGGCCGTCGTTTTCAATAAATATCAATCATTAGATTTAATTTTCGTAATCTGATCGGGTTTTCAAATCCGATCAAGAGATTATGCTCGACAACATTAATCTGACGGTGAATTGTGCTCGGCCACCTTTCCCGAACATTAGTGCTAAGAGGTCAATCGTCATGATCTGTTGGGAAAGAACTGCTCGGGTTGCACACGCCGTCTATTTTAAATGTGCATTAAATGCACACGGCGCGCGTAAGAGCACGCGCCATAACTGCTGTCTTTTGGCGCTTCATTTGAACGTGTAAGGGAAGCTATAAAAGGGGGGGTGGGGACATTCCCCTTTCCTCCTTTTTACGAACCATCATCTGCTTTCTCTGAACTAAGGCGATTTAAAGCTCTTCTCCGGTGATTGCGACTTGTGCAACTTTCGGTAACAGTTCTTTCCTCTTCTCCGGCATTTGACCCTATCTTCCACGAACGTCTCATGGTACTTTACTCTTCTCCCCATTTCCTTCTCTTTTCTTTCATATTCATTGCTTAAAATTGGCTGCATCACCACTACTTCGATTGTTGGCGGCCTCCAACCCTTTTTCTGTAATAAACCGATGCTTCTGCCGTGGCGGCGAAGGCTGGGCTCCCCGACCTACGCCCGACATTTCCCGGCGCCGACGCCGTCGCTGTCACTCCCGGTAGTGGTGGTGCTGCTTAGGAGACCTTCATGTGAATACCTCATTATCTCGCCCCTTTATTTTATTTTATTTTATTTTTTATTTTTTAAAGTAGAATGGGCGTCTTGCAAAGTATGTTGACATACCAGAGGCTTTGGCTGAGCTCCGCCGAGCTCGGTTCATCCCTGATGACGTTACCATACGCCAGGCAATCGATAAAGAAACCTGGACCACTGAGGAGCCCGGGGCAGCTATGTTTCCCCTTGTGGCCCTCGTGGAATCCAGACTTGAGTTCTCCCTCCCGAGCGTTGTGAGGGAGGCTCTTTCTTTTTATCGGTTGTTCCCGGCACAACTCATCCATAACTTCTTCTCCATCCTGATGCGGGTAGTGCTACTGAATCGCTACATGGGCATCGATCTCGGTGTTCGGGAGATTCAGTATTGTTACTCCATCTCCGAGACGTCCAAAGGCCAGAATATGTATTATCTCAAGGCCAAGGAAGGGCATCAGATAGTGGTCGAACTAAAGAACTCCCACAAGGGAGATTTAGAAGATTTTGTAGTGGTCGGGGGTAACTGGCAGCTCGGCCCTGGAATCCACGATCAACGTGTTCGGCTCTGCCCCACGAGAGCTGGATCTCCAGGTAGCCGAGCTCCCCCAAATATTCTGCATTGCATTTCATCTCTTTATATATATCACAAGGTTTAATATCTTGAAATTTTCAGGTGCCTACTGCAACACCACTGCCATCAAGGACAAGAGAGACAGAAAAGACGGTCGAGTTAACCTCGAGCATCTACGCCGAGTGCTCAACTAGGATAAAGACGTCCGCTCGTTCAAAAGGCTCTTCAACGGGGTGCCCATCCGACCAGAGGAGCTAGGACACCGCCTGGAACCCGTTGAAGGGGGCTCGGTAGAGGGAGGCCAAAGCACAGAATCCTCGACCTCCAGGGCGACCAACAAGAGACCCTCATCCAGCTCCACAAGCCGTGCCGTCCTTGAAGCGATAGAAATGTCGCAGAGGAATATGCTCGACTTGCTCGGTAACGTGCCCGGGGTGACGCAGCCCGCCCGATCGGTAGCGGGAAGCTCAGCCTCACAGCCCCTGAGGCCAACCCTGATAGCTCCTCACGTGGGCAGAGCTACTGCTCCATCCCTTGCTCCAACTCATCCAACTCCATCTCGGGCCTCCAGGAGGAGGAGCTCTTCTTCTGAAGTCGTTGAACGGGAAGTACGCCAGCGGATTGATGCTCCTTCCCCTCCGATTTTGAGCCGAGCTGAGGGCCAGACTTAGTCGAGTGAGGTACCGCATGTTCTTTCCCCAACATGCCGTGGTAAGGCCATTACTGCTCAGGATTTTGTGCAAGAGAGCCACCACGTGGCTTGGGCATTGGCCAAGTGCTTGTGCCTCCAAAAGGACAAGGAATCTTATGCTGCCATCCCTTCTTCCTCCCTGACCAAACAAGCCGCTCAACACCTCATCGCGGTGAGTCCTGATCACTATTACTTAAATTAGTTTATTTGGTTTCTCTTCTCTTGGATTTGATGTCGTCCTTACTGTTGAGTAGGGCCTCCAAACGGGCATGGAAGCTGCTGCTCAGTGCAGCCAATTACAGGAGAAGCATGACGCTCTTCATGCCGAGGTGCTGAAACTCAGGGAGGACGTCAAGATCCTCCAGGCGTAAGTTAGCCAGGCTTGCTCGACAAAGGAGGACGCCGAGGTACGAATCACCATAGCGCTGGACACAATAAAAGAAAATGAAGCCAACCTGGCCTCGGTGATAGGTCAATTGGATGAAGCGTCCCGAGCAAGGATGGAGCTCGAACGAGAGAATGCCGACCTTCGTGCCACAAATACCCGCGTGACGAAAGAAAGGTACGAAGAAGGGTATGACAAGGCTGGAGAGGTCTACGCTGCGCAGGTAATGAGCATGCAAAATCCCATCTTTAAAATGGGATGGGGCGCTGCTCTTACAACGGCACTGGTCGGTCCAGACTCCGACCTGCGCAGGGTGGTCCCCTAGATATAGTCGATCGTCATCTTCCCCGATCAGCTCGTCCACCTGCTCGGGATGGTTGTTCCACCTGGACCTGTAGCCAAGATCGACCAAATTTCAGCGGTCCAGATCGTCCCTCCTCCTCCTTCGTCCGGGCAAGACTTTGAAGTGCCTCCTCCTCCTCATGAGCATGCCCCTAATGACATCGTGCCGCCTCCTCCCAACCAAGCTTCTGGTCCTGCTATTGACAACGAGTTTGAGGAGCTCGAGCCCTTATGGCCTGAGCAAGAAGGCTCTGCTGCCAACGCCACTGTGGATCTGACTTATTGACTTAATTGCTTATTGACTTATTAACTTATTTTCTTATTAGCAAATAAGCCAAATTTCATTTAAGCAAGTTTGTTTGGGTGACTTGTGGTTTATTTGCTTATTTGCTTATAAGCCAGCTACCCAAACGAACTTATTTGCTTATTTACTTATAAGCTAGTTTATTTGTTTATTTGGCTATCCAAATGAGTTTATTTGCTTATTTTTTTATTTTTTTATTTTTTTATTTTTAACTTATTTAGTTTTCTAAACGACGTAGTTTATTTTTTGACTTATAAGTTAATAAACAAATAAGTAAGGTCACCCAAACAGAACCACTATATTTTTCTCTTTTTGCCCAAAATCAAAACCCATGTACAAATTTTTTTAAATCACAAAATCATCAATTGGGTGTACATGGTCAAGATCACACCTACAACAAATAAAAATTTGTACAATATATATATTTTTTTCTCTGTCGTCTTTCTTCACCGACCCTTTTCTTTTCTTTTAAAATCCAACTACTATAGAGGTAACACACTTGGCATGAGAAAAGAGAGAATTTCCTTTGCTTGGAAAGCGAAAGAAGCAATGAACAAAAGAAATTAATTTCTGGCAAGTGCGACACGCGAAAGCAAACATTATTGCCTGTCCCTCTCTCTGTTTCTTTCTCTAGCATCCCCTTAAAAGTTTATTGTGT
>JAOTRH010055426.1:0-19019 GCA_034768845.1 Heliamphora exappendiculata
GACCCCACCCCACCGCCGTCGCCTCTGTTGCGGCATCATCTCGCCGCCGGCCTGCCACCGACCCAACGACACCGTCGCCGACTAATTCCCAGGCCACCGATCCAACTCCCAACCAGAGAGCTCCTATGATGAACAAATCTCCGTTTAGGTTTTTTCGGAGCAAATCAATTACTGGATCTCTCTCTCTCGATCTCTCTTGCTCGATCTCCCTCGTTCCCAGAACTGGATCTCTCTAGATCGATCTCGCTCGATCTCTCTCGATCAATTGCTGGATCCCTCTCGCTCGATCTCCCTCATAGCGCATGTATTTTGGTAGTAGGGGCGTAGGGATTTTTGATTTTGGAAAAAGTTAATTGGATTTTTGATTTGGAAAAAATAAAAATAGATTTAACAATTGATTGATTTTTGAGGTATTAAATTATGAATTTTGTGTAAAATTACAGTAAATGAAGAAGAAGAAAAAATAATGTGTAATTAATGATAAAATAATAAAAATTTATTTTTTATTAAACACGTTTGTTAGATAAATTTGACTCAGTATAATTTCAAAAATTATAAAAAAGTTCATGAATGAATAAATTTAAAATAAATTTAAAAGGGAGCCAGAAAGCTTTTTATTATCTAGTCTAATGATTTTTTTTAAATTTCTTATAATTTAATGATTAGAAGAATACTAAATAATCTAGCTTAAAAAACCACTTTTTAAAAAATAAAAGCTAAAATCAATATATTTTTTAAAAATATATATTTTTAGTAATTCATGTAAATTGATAGAAAATATATTTTTTTCTAATTTAAACAATTAGCAATAAATAATAAAGAGATAGAATATATATATGTATATATATATATATATATATATATATTTGAAATAAATTGGTATAGATATATCCCAAAATTAAATAGCCATATAATCTTTAAATTAAGTATTTAAATATAAATTTTTAGTATAATTAATTTAACCAATCATATAATGCTATTCGCAGTTGGGACCATTACAATTGAATGAGTAAAGGTGTAATAAAAAATAATTAAAATTAAAATAAATTACACTTTTACCATTTTATTTAAAGATATTAACATTAACACCTTCCTTATTAACTTTTTTTAAAATATCACTATATGATTTTATATTTTTATTTTTATAACACTTAGAATTTAAAATTTACTTTTCAAACGGAAACACTGTTAAAATAATTTTTTTAATTTTTAAATTTTTTTTGTTTAATTACAAAATTTAATTTAAAAATTTTTTAATTAAAAAATAAAAAATTATTAAATAAAAAAATAAATAACATAAAATTTATGGACAGTTGGGCAAAGTCTGGTATGATTAATAAAAGTTTTTCTGAGTTCTAATGAAGCTACGGCTGGTATGATTAATAAAAGTTTTTCTGGGTTAAAAAAAAAAAAGTTTAAAAGCTTCTATTTCATTTATGAAGCTCCAAATTCACCGGACAAAGGTTACAGTGCCCCTTTTATAGCGTATCAAACACGCAGAGAGAGAGAGAGAAAAAAAGAGAGAGCATTTGACTGGTTAACGAAGAAGAAGGACGAAGCCAAATGGATCCAAACGGTGTAGCGAGTGCATTTGTGGAGCACTACTACTCTACGTTCGACACCAATCGTTCAGGCCTTGCTAACTTGTACCAGGATGGATCTATGTTGACTTTCGAGGGTCAGCATTTTCAGGGTGCTTCGAACATCGCTGCAAAGCTTGCCAGTCTACCCTTCCAGCAGTGCCAGCACAGCATCACCACCGTCGATTGCCAGCCTTCTGGCCCCGCCGCCGGCATGCTTGTTTTCGTCAGCGGCAACCTCCAGCTTGCCGGTGAACAACATGCGCTCAAATTCAGTCAGGTCTTTCTTCGAACACCACCCTCGCGCATATTTATTGCTGTTGGCTTTCTTACCGTGGGTTTGCTTCTATGGACTTCAGGGTTTAATTGGGGTGCCTTCTGATTTGTGTGTTATTTGGATGATCTCGTGCTGCGACTTTATTCGTATGATCCTGGTGTCTTTCCCGTTCTTGGGATTATAGGTTATCAAACGAACTGAAATTAAAATTGAGTGGAATGTTCTGTTACAAATCATTGGGCACTTAGAACGACCGTCTCTCTAATATTATGAAAAAACTCACTATTATATTAATATTAATTTAAAATATTTCATAATTATATAAATTCGTCTTTCTAAGTTTTTAAAAAAAATTTTTAATGTATGTTCTTTTAAAAACTTACAAGAATAATTCGCTCTTCCTAAATTAAAATTCTACATTCGTCCCTAATTGGGTGGAAGTAGAATAAAGCTCGCCATTTTATAAGGGGAGAGTGTCCAAGTGGCATATATAGTTACATACACATAGGGTATTTTATCTTAATCGAAATGAGATAGGATCATAACATACTACTATGCCACGAATAGCCATTTCCTTTGGAGGCTTCACTCACCTATTAAGTTTCCAGCAACTTACCAAGTTAGCCCTTCTCTTTTGGCGGCTTTGCTCACCATCAATATTTGGCAATTTAGTGCAACCCATTTGGTCCCCTACTCAGCCATAGAATTTGTGCACAACAACTGCCTACGAAAATGTATTTTGCTTCGGCAATGGGTAAAGCTACTGAGTTTTGTTTCTTGCTAAATTATGAGACTAGCGAGTGTTTTAGGAATTAACATGTTCCACTAGTGCTCTTTCATCAATTTTACATGCGGCAAATTCAGCATTTGAATATCCAAAAATGTGTTTAACTGCTGTCACATGTGTTTTTTGTAGACTAGATTGAAATTTTGCATACATGCATGCATACACTAAACGTGATATATTACTGGTATTTCTTGTCCTTGTGTGCTTTTCGACTCTCCAATATGTGCATAGCAGTGGTTGGGAGTGCATTTCGTTGATGAAGTGATATCAAAGCTTGTTTATGGCTTTCTAAGTGTCCTATGTGAACTAAAATAGAGCAGGCTTCATAGGCGCCATGATCACATTGATGGTTTCAAATTATGCAAAACCAAGAATGGAATGAACGAGATAAAGTAAAAAATAAATAAGCATATGGGATACCGGGATTTAAGTATAGAAACCCTCTAAGGAAAAGGGAAGTGTGACAAATAGGAAAACTCCAAACGGACTATTAATACTAAGTTAGAAATGTGGAAATAAGTTCTCGAGTCAAAAAGAGTTTGAATAAGTAGGAACAAAACTAAATATATAAAATATAATTTTAACAGTAGTAGGAGTATTAATAGTGAAAAAGTAAATACTTGAAATTAAGATATACCTAAGAATAAATATTTTCATTATCTAGGTTCGCTTATTAATAAAGATGAAGAGATTGCAAATAATGTAACTTATATAATCAAAGCAAATTGGCTTAAGGGAGAGGTGTTTTAGGCGTTCTATTTTATCAACGAATACTTACAAGATTAAAAGAAAAATTTTATAGAGCAGCTATTAGACTAGCGATTTTATATGTGACAAAATGTTGGGTTGTTAAAAAATATCACATAAATAAGATAAGTGTAGTTGAAATGAGAATATTAAGGTGAATTTGTAGTAAGATTAGAAAAAATAAAATTAGGAATGAAAATATTCGTAGAATGTTATGGTCGCACAAATTGAGCATAAGTTGAGATAAAATAGATTAAGGTGATTTGGGCATATACAACGTAGACCAGTTAATGTAGTAGTAAGAAAAGTAGATCTAAATTGATATGGGATAACGTATTAAGAAAAATTTTGAACTTATTAAAATTAACTGAAGTTATGGTTCTTAACATATCAGAATAGCATAAAATGATTTATGTAGTCGACCCGATTGATTGGAACAACGGATTAGTTTGGTTTGGTTTTGGTTACTTCTTTATTTGCTATGATGTGCAGTTCGAGCATCCTTTTGGATCACTTTACCACTTTGTTTATCATCATTTTGCTCATAGAGCCAATTAAGACAAGCTTGTGTTGATGTAAATCCATGTGAACAATGGACATGGGAACAACATTGTTGGTCTATGCAAGACTTGCCATGGTGACATCCTTTAGCTAACATCTTATTCAAGCAAATCTTTGGGCAACTGGATCTTACACCAACTTTGGATTTCCTCTAAGATGTAGCTGAGTACCCTAATATGGTACCAAGGAGGAATGGACATAAGGTCTTTTGAGTGTTTTATTGAAAAACATCACGTCTTTTGGTCAGCTAGATCTCTTGCTTAAATTTCCTTACAGGGTGAGGTGAGAAATGCATTTTTCTGGGTAATGAACAATACTACTTGAAAGCTGTTACTAAACTGCTATTGGAAGTTGCTTCAGTGACCATGCACTTTCATTTTGCTAATTCACATGGTAACTGGGTTAAATTTATTGGATATCTTGTTTAATCAGCGGCTTGACCATAATTTGCACCCTTGTGTTTTATTTCTTCAATTGCCAACAGCTTGCCAAAATACTTAACAAATAACTTTTGGTGAACTTGGTCATGCGGAGTATGAGTTCTATTTCTTGAAGAGATATTTAGATGTACAGGTAGTCATCCAATATTCTATTGCCGTTTATCCTTATTAATGAGATTAAGCGTGTGTTTGGCCTAATTTTTTTTTTGTAGGCTTTTTGGCTTTTTAAAAAAGTACACAGAGGCTAAGATGGTAAATGGTTGATTGTGATATCTTGGTATCTCACATTGGAAAAAGTGCGAGAGTTCCTGGGTTCTAAAAGGAAAAACCTTAGACTCATACATCTAATGAGACATTTTCCCAGGTGGTAGAGACCATAGCAGAATACTACAGTTAAGCGTGCTTGGACGGGAGCAATGCAAGGATGGGTGACTCACTGGGAAGAACAAAACCGTGATGATTTTGTCAAAAGTGGACAATATCATTGCCATATAAAGGATTGGGGTATTACAAATTCTCACAATTAGTCCTTGTAAATGAGTAAAGTAGCAACTGAAGTAAAATTCTTTCATATGGCTTTTTGTTATTGAGAATTAGAGCATTTTTTCCTACACGATGGATTAGATTTCAAATGATTTTATGTGATTTATAGGGCATATTGTCACACGGTCTTATATGAAACTCAATCCAAAAAATTAGCTATTGAGGTGAGGGTATCCTCATACTAATATGCTGCACATTACTCTTGTGCTCAGACAATGTGGACTTCGTTTTACGCCTTCCCTCACGTGCAACGTGTTTACTCAGCAATACATGCTGCGTGCGAGTCAGGAACACACTTTGTCCATCTTTGTTACTTTAGCCCTGATACCATGTTACACAGTTTTGGATAGAACTTAATTTTAAAAGCTAGTTTTTGAGGTGATAGTGCCTTCACATTTGTATACTGTACATTATTCTTATAATCGAGCAATGTCAAACTTTGCATACATATTATGCGTGTGTGTGTGCGCGCGCGCGCATGGTGCTCGGTTGCTGATATATATATATATATATATATATATATCCTTTCAATTCTTACTAATATTGTCATCTAACCTCTTTGTTTCTGTTATCCTGCCTTTTTGGCTCATAGATGTTCCATTTGTTGCCTACGCCACAAGGGAGTTTCTTCGTGCAAAACGATATATTCCGCTTGAATTACGCATGATGGTGGTCGGCAATTCTGAAACTCAATGGAGAAGTGAGATTTTTGATTGAATGTTAGAACTTGTAAACAAAGTTGCTCAATTTTATATAATAGCTGGTTAGGAGTTGATAAAATGTTGAATTAACATCTCTTGCTTTGCTGTTTGCTTTCACATTTCCAGCAGTGATTGAATTATGGGAGTCGGGGACTCATTTTTTTGGTGTGGTTGGAGGAATATATGGAAATGACTCTCTTGACCTTGTGCGCTGTTTTTGTTCCATCTAGGCCACACACTGCATCTGAGCCACACTTTTTTTGCAACTGAAATGGATGTTTTTCGTTTGGCAATGACTCCTTTCGTTTGTATGGTTTCAAGTCATGTGAGCAAAGCGTGCAACGGCAATAAAGCCATTCTATTTCTGTGACTGTTAGAGTGGTGCCTTGGTGGCGTGATAATGCGGATGTGCATTCAAGTAAAGGATAGAATCTCTCTCTTATTAAGCAACCCATAAAGTGTTTTTTTTTTTTTTTTTGTAATTCTTGAAAAGTACCACCATGTACTTGTATTTAGGATCTTGAATTACTTACAATTAGTAAAAGGAAACTAAAAATTAATTATAAATATTTTTTTTCAAAATTAAGTAAATAAAAAATGACTATATATATAAAAAAAATTATGATGGTGTGATATTTTGGCTCGATTTATTGTTGAGTCTTTCATTTTGTAAGTAATTAGCAACTTATAATTGATTCACCCTCTAAAGTTTGAACATTAGATCTTCTAAACAAAAAACAACTTATATTTTGGTCAATGCAGATAGTCAGAACATTCGGAGTAATTAAAACAACTCAGCCAAAAAAACATTCTATGTACACATAATTAATCATAAAATATAATCTTTTGTGATTAATTTTGTAATGGGTTTATGCTTGCCTAGAATTTTTTAAACACAACTTTTTACTGAGAAAATTTATTAAAAGTGAAAATAAACAAAATACAATAAGTTAACAAGTCAAATTTTGATTTGGAGTCAACTTTGTTCATCTTTTTATTATAATTTTAAAAATTTTCAGTTCATCTAAAGTTTAAAAAAAAAGGGGTTAAAAGATGCAAAGTATTCACAAAAAAACAAAAATAAACTCAGAATTTAAAATTTAGTCCAAACAGATCTATGTTTTGGCGCACTATATAAAATAAATCCTCAGCTTTCTTGCTGGCAATACTTGCTGGACTCATTTTCATTACGAACTAGAGAGAGAAGAAAAGAGAAGAGAAAGGGAAACGGAAAGGGAAGGAACGATGTCGGATTGGGGCCCGGTGTTCGTGGCGGTGGTGCTGTTCGTTCTGTTAACGCCGGGAGTGCTGGTTCAGGTGCCGGGTCGCAGCCGGTTCATAGAGTTTGGCAACTTCCAAACCAGTGGCGTCTCCATTCTTCTTCATTCCCTCCTCTACTTCGCTCTCATCTGCGTCTTCCTCTTAGCTGTTAAGGTCCATGTCTTCTTGGGTTAATTTCATCTCCAATTTCTCGTCATCCCCTAACTCCATTTTTTTTTTAAAAAAATAAAAAATTATACTCATAGGTTAATTCCCTGTATTTTTATATGTATTCATGCTCCAGAAATTTGAAGTTCAGTTTTTCTTTTTCTTTTTTCCTTCTTTATATCATTTAAACATTGCAATGGTGTAATATTCTTGTGATTGGACATTTGTTTGGATTTATGTGTGATCTCATTTCTGTGAAATTGCAAGAATAAGAAGGGGGGACCTTTTTATTTGGCTTTGTCTGCAATTTCTTCTTCTTCTTCTTTGGTTTCACATCTGATTCATTGACATTAAAAGTCCCTCTGGAAACTCAGTAGAAAAAAGGGGAAATTTTTCATTTCTTTTCATTTTTTCCCATCTTTTGTTATTGAAACAAGTGATTGAGATGATAACATAATCAATTATTCAAACCAATCAATTCAAGGAGCTGTAAATTTTTTCTGTGTAATCTCTTGGTACTGCTAAACTCATACTGGGAATTGCTACGCAAGCTGTTCATAAATTTAATCTGTATGTATTGGAACTGGAATATTAGTTAACTGGAAATCCAATTGATAAAATGGTAGCGCAGCAAATCAATTATTATGAGCTCCTGTTTTTAACTTGTCTTTCATGGGTGACCATGGATCTATATGTACCTTCCACATTCTTCATATCATAGATATAGAGCTCCGCGGTCTCCACATATTGGCGGAAGCTATGACACATGAATACTATACAAATCACTTCTTTTTTTTCTTTTTTTTTTTTGATAATCAAGCTTATATTAAAAATAGAGTCTTAGCGTAACGGTAAAATTGTTACTATGTGATTTGAAAGTTACGAATTCGAGACGTGAAAGCAGTCTATTACAAATGCAAAATAAAGTTGTGCACTATTAACTCTCTTTAGTGCGCTCTTTCTTCGAACTCTGTATATGCAAGAGTTTTGTGTATCGAGCTGCTATTTTTTTAATCGAACTTGTATTAACCGAAACAAATATATATATAATAAAGTTCAATAAACATCTTCATAATTTATCAACAAAATAATAGTTGAGCAAACTATCAAAAACAAAAAAATGCCATAAACAAGACTTAGAAATTTTCACTCCAAGAGCGGACAGACACAAAAGTTGCAATCCTACCAACACTATCTTCTGCTCCTTACACTTTAGGTACGATTTCTTAAGCTTATTAGAGTTGACGGCTAATTTTTTTTATAGCAAATTTAATTGTCTCAATTCTCTAGAACAACTTATTCTCATCACTTAAAAGGCAAAAATTTTCATAAAGCAACAAAATTTACACATCACAGTCTTTGGGAATCACGATCATATGAGATAGCCAACTTCTCCCCCTTTGAGTGACGAGTTTATCACTGGTGTTTTTTGCTTCTATTGAAAGAGTTCAGATTTTGTGTCGTCTTTTGATCCTTCAAAACACCAAAAACATTTTTGGGGGTTCTCTGAATCTTGGAGGCCCCTGTTTTCCCCACCCTACCAGAGAAAATAGAGACTGTTTTTACATGGAAATAATGAGCAAAAAGAAGAAACAAGCATCAATTAGTTAGAACCCAGAAGAAATTAGCATCCAGGGAACTCACTGGAGTTGATTTCATATCTAAATAAAACTTATAACAACTCAAGAAAATCTCTCAGGCATAAAGGTGAACGTTAAGAACAACAAGGAACAAAATGAGAAGCAAGGCGTAGATAACTGCGTGCCAAAGCATGGAGATAGCGCTGGTCTTCATGTTCAGGAAATCGACAGGCCGGCTCTTCCCGGGCATCTGAAAGATCAGCCCCGGCGCCAGAAATGCAAAGAGTGCCGTGGCGATGATCGGAGCAGCCCAGTCGTTCATTCCCAAGCCTTACCGGCCAACTTCTTCGGGTTTTGAAACTTGTCTTTTCAAGCAAGAGGAGGAGGAGGAGAAGAAGAAAAAGCATGTAAAAAAGCACGTTGGATGCCATATAATTGGCTGCAAAGCACTTCCAGAGAGGGAGAGGGAATGGGAATCCGATAAAGCAAGAATATGAAAAGTTAATCACTAACTTTTTTATTTTGTTCTGTTTTCTATTGGATTGTTGGATAAGGCAAGGAACCAATTTTCTCAAGAGTGGCCGTTAATTTTAGAATTTTAAAATTAATTGAGGACCAATTTTCTCAAGAGTCGTTGTTTTAATTTTAGAATTTTAAAATTAATCGGGTGTACAGGACTGGATCAGACACCCAATTATCTAAAACAAAATCAATTGTGCTGGTAGTGCCCTTTGAAACTCACTTGCTAAAGGCATGACTGATGTTATTGCTTTAATTTAAAAAAAGAAAAAGAAAGAAGAAAGAAAGAAATGAAATGATGCTCTTCTTTCGGTAAAACTTTGGTATTCAATATCTGTGACGTTTTTATGGGGTTCATAAAGAGAATTCATTTGTTTTATTTAAAAGATTTTACAAAAGAAAATGAAACCTCAAAAATTAAAAATTTTGAAACAATTTACATTCAAAAAACATAATTATTACTTGGTTTTTGAAAAAAATTAAGAAAAACAAAATGGTCAATGATCATTTGTCGTTATTAGAGAAAACAAAAAGGTCAAAAGGACTAACATACGAAATGTAGAAGGTGTTAGGCATCTCATTTCGTTCAACTGTTAAGTTGATCTCTACTTATCGTTATTGGTTCTTAACTTCAAATCAAATGCATGCAATTACAAAATATGAAAATTAAGATAGAACATTCAAAATTAAATCTCAAAAATACATATCCTAATCATATTAACACATTAAAAAAGAATGAAAGAAATTATTATGCTAAAAAGCAAACAAAGAGGACTTCCAGGTCACTAATCATGCCAAAATTAAGCTAATAGAACGTGCTGAAATTAACAAAATTATATAGAATATCATAATCACAAAATTAAGCTACTAAAATCATGAAAAAAGCTTACAGCCATGACTGACAATGTTGCGGTCGCAAAGAAAATAGAACACAAAATTCATGGACGTGAGTAGCAATGTCATGGCCGTAAAAATGTTAGTGCACAATTATCGCACCCGCAACATTAATTGTTGCGGCTGTGATATTAGAGTATACTATTTTTATTGAATTTTGAGTTACATTGTATTGGGTGCTCGCATAGAATTATAAAATCCTTTCAAATTGTTTTAATCGAAATTACGACAATAAACAAAAAGGTCATCAAAAGAAAATGAAATGGGAGCATGCGATTTGATAAGCTTATAAAAAACGAATTAAAATTAATTTCAACCTTTCCATGGGAGGTAGAAGATGTGAAAAGAGAATTGCCGAAAATTTTACTATTGTACTTGTAGAATGGTGATCTAGGAGTGTTCTTAAGGCATATGCAGAATGCTCATCTTTCGATCCTCTAATCACCAGAATGGTTGGAGTACATCAAGAAAAAAAAACTAGGAGCGCAAAAACGGGTGTTCAAGTTAACAATTCGGTCGAGTTTCGATGAGTAATGATTGTGTGCTCAAAAATGAACTAGAGGCCCTCAATTTTTAGGCTAGGGGTCTGGGGTGACGCCATATGGCATGTTGGTACGTGGATGGAATAGAAAGTTCCACTGTCAGTCATAAAAAGTTGTGACTGCAACGAA
Organism: Heliamphora exappendiculata; assembly: GCA_034768845.1. NCBI lineage: Eukaryota > Viridiplantae > Streptophyta > Magnoliopsida > Ericales > Sarraceniaceae > Heliamphora > Heliamphora exappendiculata. Next base: position 10,729 of record JAOTRH010055426.1, read on the forward strand.
TGGAGGTAGTGATTGTCATGAAAATTAGGATTTTGTGAGTGATTATTGCATAGTGTTAATGAAAATGGCGATCGCGCGAATGAATGGGGCGATTGCAACAAATGGAGAATTTTGAAGATTACAACCGTGGCAAAAAGGTTGTGGCCTAAAGGTTTTATGAATATTTTTCTAATGTACTGAGTCAAAATTATTTTTTGATGATCGTTTGAAGACTTTTGGACACTATTTCTCTTGTTTTTTATTATCAAATCCTCCCAAATAAACCTATAGTGTGCACCTAATGGATTTGGATACTCTTATTGTATTTCTTTTTTTTTTTTTATTGTCGAGTGGATGGAATTACAAACATTGAATATAAGTAAAATTTATGTAGATTCTATTATATCAATATTTATAATTGTGTCATATCAATTAATGTTATTGTTTAAAAATTAGTAAATACATTGCATCTATATTGCAACATATTGAGGCATCCCCTAGGAAAGTAATTTATGAACCTGATATGTTATTTAAAAAAATATTAAATGAATAAAAGAATTTAATAATTATGGTTTACCTACAAAAGAGAGGTCACACCATCTATTTATATTAAAAGTGAAGATTTACCATGGAATGAAGAATTTATAATTTAAAAAATAAATAAAATAAAATAAAAGTAAATATATCAAAGAAATCATAATTTCTTAATATATATTATTTCTAATACTTCATCTCAAGATATGATAAAGATATCAATTAAACCAAACTTAACGATTGAAGACTTGAGCAAAGATGATCAACTTACTTAGTGAATATGTCAGCAATCTGATCAGATGAAGAGATAAAAAATGAGATCATAGTGCTTGCTCAAATTTTTTCTCGAATAAATTAAATGTTCACTTTTATATGTTTAGTTCGTTCATGAAGAACTGAATTTGAAATAAATAATGACATATTTTTTTTCACATAATAATAGAGATGATCCATTTTCCTCAAAGCCCAACTTAGCATGAATAGATCGAAGTTAAAGTATTTTACAAGTTCCATATGCCATAACTCGATACTCTGCCTCAATTGAAGATCGTGAGATAACTGTTTATTTTTTACTTTTTCACGATATATAAGATGATGATCATAAAAAGTACATAAACCAGATGTAGAACGTCAGTCAGCTTTAGATCTAGTATAATCTGTACCAGTAAAACATGAAAGTCTAGATTAAGTACCAGCAAAGAAGAATAAACCAAGATTAGGACCAGTCTTGAGGTACCTCAAGATATGAAAAACTACATCCAAATAAGCCTTATGAGGGGCATGTATAAATTAACTAACTACACTTACTGCAATAATTAGGTCTGATATAGTATTAGTTAAGTAAATTAGTTGGCCAACCAGAGTTGATACGTAGATGGATTAGGAAGTAACTCTCCAAATTCAATGGAAAGCTTAACATTTCGATCCATCGAAGTAGATGTTGGTCTACACCTTAACATGTCGGTATCCTAAAGGAGACTAATAGTGTACTTTCTCTATAAAAAAGATATCCTACAATAAGAACAAGCAACCTCAATACCGATAAAGTACTTGAGGGGGTCCAAATCCTTAATATCAAAAACTTTACCAAGGTCCTGCTTTACTTCAGCAATGCTTAATGTATCATCTCCAGTAAAAATAATGTCATCAACATATACTGATAAAATGATACAGCGACCATCAGGGTGTCTACGAATAAAATATGTGTGGTCAGAGTGACATTGAATAAAGTACATAAACAAGATAACATTACTGAACGGACTAAATCATATCTTAAGTGACTGTTTCAATCCATAAAGGGACTTACGGAGGCGACAGAGACTACATACTTTTCCAGAATACTCTCATTTAGCCCAAAAATTCGGTGAAGGATCTATGTAGATGGTTTCATGTTTTTGACATCCAATTATTTCTAATAAGATCATACTAAATGACACACAACCTACTTGATTTTTTTTTATAAACCAATAAAATTACTACTTCATTAGTTTGTTTAGAAATTCATGTTAAATAAATAAAAAGTTTATTTGGTTTAAAAGTGTGTTTAACCCACCATATAGGGAGAATAAATTACAATTTGACCCTTAATTTTTTTGAAACTTTAAGTAAAAAACTAAAAGTTTGGCTTTAAGTCAAAACCAAAACCACGTCTTTTTATGTTGTAAAATCTTCAATTTTAATAAATGTGAAGTTGTAGAATGCATTGCAATATATAACTTAATTTACTAATTTTTAAAAGACTCAATAAGCGGCGACATTTGCTATGTTAATAACGGTGTTTACTATTATTGAAATTATAACTTTTAAATTATAATTTGTATTATAAGTTGTGAACATTTGGTAAATGTATTAGCTTGTATTTAAAATAAAATAAAAAATAATTATAATTTATAGCAGAAGTTGTTAGTATTTAAAAAAATTATAACGTATAACTAAAATTAATAATAAAAAATTAAAAACTAGTAAAAGAATCTTTGCCAAACACCGCCAAACTTATTTTACAAATCTGCAACCTATCGTAATTTAATTCAAAAAATAAATGTTGTATAATCAATGATTCAGATCCTTTCTATTTTACTAATGTAATTGAATTTTTTATTCAATTTTTGCAGAGCTAAAAAAGGCTTCAATTAACTAGTGGTTCAGATCGGTGCTTGATTTGTGTAGGGCAAAAAAGATTACAGCTTAATTTGTTGAAATTTAATTGTCAATCTTTAAACTTTAAACGCAAACGAAATCACATTCATGTATACATCAAAGAAAAAATTATATAAAAATTTATGTAGTTTGACACAACCTGCTTATCACATTCATGTATACACCAAAAAAATTATATAAAAATTTATGTAGTTCGACACAATCTGTTTACGTTCACGGGTGAGAGATAATCTATTATAACTGTAAAGTGTATATTCATATGACCAAAAACACTCTAAAACTTAATACCCACAACCTGAGTCTTAAAATAAATTCCGTTTCCCCCTCAAAGATAACCTCGATACTCACAGTATTTTTTCATCTCTCTCTATATCTCTGTATTATTTGATTTACTCTCCACACAATAATTAGAATAATAGATTCTTATTTATAAAAAAATTCTAAAACTTTAAACCTCATATAATTATAACTCCAGTTCAGCTCAAATATATATAAATAAAATATTAATTATATAGGTCTACAGAATATGAAACATACACCCAACACAATTAACTATTAGTAATTTAATACGATCCAAGTAATTTAGAACAAATTTAATTGATTGAACTAAATATATTATTAGATAATATATTTTACAAAACTATAATTTCATTTTTTTATATACAACAAATGATAAAAAATTTATATATTCATTAAATAACTAATTCTCACAAAATATAGAGTAATTATTTAGTAGTCTCGAATCACTATTATACTTGCCTGCATATTATTTTTATTCAATTATGTAGTAAAAAAAACACTCGAATAGAATAATACTGATTCACTTTTCTTTCCTAAATAAGAGACAAGAGTCTCGTGCTTGTTATGTATCAAACTTTTACATTTGACAAGACTACCACATAAACAATGAAAAATGATACTCCACAAGTACTTAATAAATTTTTTAAAATATGACATATATAATACTAAAGAGAACACGATATAAATAATTTTTTTCGTTACTAATTTCGTGTGCTAATTTTACAAAATGATATATTTTTTATTATTAATTTAATCAATTAATTGAATATAAAAATTATCATATTAAATTTTTATAGCAATAAATATAAAAAATAATAATAATTTGGGGTCCAATTGAATGGACTTGTTTAGAAATAAATCTTAACAACTTTTTAATTATTCCATAAGGTTCTATTTTTAAAATTTATGGTTATTTATAACAAATAAACCTCCTTCCACACATGAGACATTTGGCGAGAAGTAGTGATTCCTTAGCATAGAGTTTTTCCATTTCCTTGGCGTAAGCGACCAAAGCTCCTTACTTGCTAAATCATTGCCCTGAAAGATCCGTATTTCTCTACTTTTTGAACCACTATTTGACCTCTGATATTTTCTCGACTAATTTTTGAGAAAACAATAACATGTAGAAATAAAACAGTGAAAGAGGAATCCAAAGAATGACACAAAGAGAATGCAGAAAACGCTGATGGAACCAAGCCTTGAGTTGAAGAGGCCATTGAAGATATTCAAAACCCTAATTGCATGATATGACAGAAAGCGAAACAATGATAGAGACGACTGGAATTGCGAGTAGAGATGGCAAAGATTGTCAACAACGCTGCTGCAGTCAATGTTTGTGTAGAAGACGATTCTGAAATCAACGGAGGCTTGGAGGATGGCGAGTTTGGTGAGGGCCATGAGACAATGAGACAATATTTTAGTAAAGTGTGGGAGGACGAAATTCGACCTGGTCACGTGGCATACGTGGAGTGCTACACAGTTTGGCACCTCGGCGTACACGTCACAACTCGAGAAGTAAGTCGAGCATATGAGGACACTGTTCCCGAGGTTACGAGAAGTTGCAGGCGAAGCCAAGCAGTGCCTTTATCCCTGATCTCCTAAGGGGATCGATCCCGATCCAGATGAGGTGCTCGGCGTCATGAGATGGGGTGCTCGGCATTTATATCCGAGCAAGACGAACTATGAGATCCCTAAAGTCGAGCTCGAGGGTTAACACCAAAAAATTGTGCCCCATGATACGCGTATCAAAAGAGGGAGCTCGTGGTAAGAGATTAATTACTGCTAGGCTAGTTCTGAGGCTAGGGTGTCAGAAAGAGTTGACTTAGTTAAGCCTAGACTAGATCTGAGTGCTGATGAATAGCTTGACATGATAAAAGGAACTTGCAAAAAAATATAATGATGGCATTGACAAGTCACGATTTGATTAACAGTTATGCATTGATCAGAAAGGGAGAGTACTTCCCAACCTGCTCGGGTCGGGTCGAATTCCAAAAGCGAGTCAAGTATATTTTCTCTTATAAATAGTCAGCCTACTCAAAGACAAATGTATGCTCATTTTTTACTATGGAAAATTTTGTCAAATTTCTCTTTCAAGTTCATTTTTCTCTTTCTCTTTAATCCTTGCCTGAGTTGATCGTCGAATTGTCCATCGGTATAAAATCACCGGCGAACATCTCACCCATTTTTGGTGCAAACGTACATGTGAAATTTGTCTATGACATATCAACCAGTTTAAACGGAACCAGTAGATCACAACCTTCATCCTCTATATAGAGAAATGAGACATTTCACAATGTCTCATTTTTATCAGATGAAGCATATTATTAAAATAAATGATACATTCAATTTTATTCATTTTATGCATAAATAAATTATTATTTGTTAAATAACTCAATTTTATTTTAATAAAATAAAAAATATATATTATTAAAAAGATAAATGAAATTTTTCTTCGCATAACCTATAGAGTGTTTTATTTATTCTAAAAAAATATCTCACTTATATAAGAGAAGACATTATAAAATAAAAACGTCTTTTTTTTTTTACCACGACATTATCTTATTTTCAAATCGTGAAAAAATACCGCAACGAAAATTTTGAGTAATCTTTGTATCACTGTAATAATTTCAAAGGGAAGACCTAAGACTATTTCACAAGGATCGAGATTCGAGTGGCCAACTCCATTTGTCGCTATTGTGCTTTGCAAAAAGTACACAAAATGGCGTGACGGTTTGCACTACTTAATTCTCTCTCTCTCTCTCTCTCTCTCCTCCGTTGATTTACGAGAAAAATAAAAATATAAAAAAATAGTTTTTATTATTTATTTTATTTTTAAAAAAATTAATAAAAAAATTAACTTTTATTTTTTTTTTCGATGCGTAATCTTATATTTTTTCGCAGCAACTGCAGCTGAACTAAAAAATATACAAAAATAAAATAAAAATTATTTCCTTTTTGTCTCTCTTTAAATGAACAAAACCATAGGGGCACTTGATTCTCTTGTAGGCTAGCGTTGCCCAAACGCGGATTCATCTCTCTCAGTTTCTCTCTGGTTCTGTGTCTGTGTCAGAGAAAAATAAAAAATGGTGGACTGGGGGCCAGTACTAATAGGGGTGGTGCTGTTCGTGGTGTTGCAACCGGGGTTGCTGTTTCAGATTCCGGGCAACAACCGACCCCTCGAGTTCGGGAGCATGAAGACCAACGGCAAGTCCATCGCACTTCACACTCTTTTTTTCTTCGTCCTCTACGCCATCTTCATCCTCGTCCTCCACATCCACATCTACACCGGCTGATTTTCTTTTCTTTTTATTTCTGTTTGTTTTTCGTTTTTTTAGCCTTTAGGTAAGTACTCAAATTTTAGTGAAGAACACATATAGAAGATTACAGAAGCAGATCTGATCTGTAGTATCTGTCTGTTTTTCTTCCTGGCTTTTTCGGATCTGTGTGTCCTGTCCTGTGTGGGTTTTTAAGTGAATTCGAATTATTTATTACAGCACAGATCTTCCAAATGTGGATTTCTTCCTTAATATTAATGGGTTCAAATTTGATCGTGTGTTCCGTTGATCATGCTGTAAGTTTGAATCAATTATTTTGAATTTTACATAAACAAGTCGGCTACTACTACTACGAGTTATGGATTCTCCGTTTGTATTCAATCCCGCCGAGAAGAATCCGAACCCTTTATTTTTTATTTTAGATAAATTTCCGAGTGAATTTTCTTACTGTTTCTTTTTACTGAAAATTAGTCTTTTTAAGTCTTTAAAATACCACGGTTTTGCTTTTTATTTACTATAAAAGAAATTTAATGCCCCAACAATCATTGCATAGATAACTTTATTTATATATTTTTTAAAATATATAAATAAATTTATTTATCTGGTATAAATACGATAAAATTTTAAAATTCGTATAAAATATACAGATAAATTTATTTATTAAATTATACTTATTTTACTAAATAAATAAATTTATCTGTTTAATATTTGTCAATATTTGAAAGAAATAGATAAATTTATGTGTTTAGCAAATTATATTTATTTTACAGAAATATGTAAATTTATATGTTATTTGTACTTATTTAACTTAACAAATTAATTTATATATTTAATATTTATTAATATTAAAAAAAATAATAGATAAATTTATTTATATATGTTATATATAAATTTATTTATTTATATTAAATTTATTTTATTAATAAATTTTATGTGTTAAAATTTATTTTTTTAAATTTTTAAGGGGATATCTTCTTTTTACCCCAATCCCTCAATCAGAAAAGCCCAATCTCGAGGTCTTCCCAAACGTTGCTCTATCTGTATCGGAAATTAATTTGTTCACACAGGTAACGAGGTGATTTAACAATAACCATCATTTGGAGGGTAAATTACACTTATACTCATCTATTTATCTATTTATGGGATATATTACTGTTCTTCTATTATTTAAAATATTATTTTATTTTTATATTTTTTAAAAATTATAACACTTAAATTTAAATTAATTTTTTTATTAAAAAATACTATTTTCATTGTTAAAACAGTATTTTTACTATTTTTTTATTTTTTTAATTATAAAATTTTATTAAAAAATTTATAATTAAAAAATAAAAAATTACTAAATACAAAAATAAGTAAAATATAAAATTTAATTTATTATTTTATTTTTATTTTTAAGTTTTTAATTTTATTTAAATTTTTTTTAATTTTTATAGTAAAATATTTTAACATTAACTCAAACGAGTATAGTGAGATGTTCTATTTAGAATAATTTTTTTGTTTTTTGTTTTTTGTTTTTTTATTTTTATTTTTATTAAAAAAATAAATTATTATATTTTTAAAACTTATTTAATTGAAATGATTTGAAAAAAAGTTTAATTTTATTGACCAATGCACTATCTGGGATATTTTTTTTTTTCTTTTTTTTGGTGTGTGTTGTTCTTTTAGTCATTTTTAAATTTTTAAATTTATTAAAAAGTAAAAATATTTTGAGTAAAAGAAAAAAAAATTTACTAAATTCGAAAACAACATAAAATTTGATTAGTTAGTTTATTATAGTTTATATATTTTTTTTTTAAATAATTTTTTTAAATTTTAATCAAAACAGCTATACTTTTAAATTTATTTTATTATAATGAATTAAAAAATAAAAAACTTTAGAGTAAAAAAAATTTAAAAAATTCAAAAAAGACTGAAAGAGACCAAAAAAAAAAGGCAAAATAAAAAATTATCTCAGATAGTGCGTTCGTCAATAAAATTAAATTTTTTTTCAAATTATTTCAATTAAATGAGTTTTAAAAATATAATAATTTATTTTTTACTAAA
>JAOTRH010055447.1:0-19017 GCA_034768845.1 Heliamphora exappendiculata
ACAGATAGATTCAAAGAAGATAATACAACAATTAAAATCTTTGGATAATTTGCTTACGGATAAGAGATTGCAGGCAAGTTTGGGAACATGAAGAGCAGATTTAAAATCTATTCTTTCTGAGATTTTTATTAAGCCTTTACCTGCAATAGATGAAAAACTACCATATGCAATTCTAGCATTTTCATTTCCGGGACATGGGAAATAAGATTTTAAAAAATGCGAAGAACTTGTCATATGATTAGAGGCTCCTGAATCAATTATCCAAAGAGTGGATGAATTTAAACAACAAGATAGAGCATTAGTTTCATTACCTATCTGAGCCACAGAAACACTAAGAATACCAGATAATGAATTGGACTTCAGCAGTGTAAGAAGATGCTCCATCTGCTCTTTAGAAAAGGGGCTGACCTCTGCTTCATTGGCAGTAGGAAAAGCTTGGTCGGATCTGTCACCACTCACCAGGCTTGCTGCTCTTCCAATTTGCTGGTTTGCCATGAATTTTCCAACAAGTCTCCCTGGTATGGCATGGTTTGTTGCAATAATCACACCAAACCCGTAGTTTGTCATCATTCCTGCGCTGGTAAGTGATAGCTTTACTAGAATTTGCATTGGCAACCACTAAAGCAGGGTTTTCAACAGCAACACCAGGTCCTTTCCTGCCTAGCATCACATTCCTTCGACTCTCCTCTCTCCTTACCTCCGGGAACACGTCACCAATTGAAGGAAAGAGTTGTCTTCCAATAATTCTCACCCTTACTTCATCAAATTCAATGTTGAGGCCAGCAAGAAATTTAAAGATCCGATTGTCATCCACAATTTTCTTATGATGACGGCTATCCTCCATAGATTTCCATTCATGGGTATTGAATAAATCGAGATCTTGCCATACACATTTCAGAGAGTTGAAATACTTTGTGACACTATCCTCTCCTTGACGCATTTCACCAAGTTTGAGAGTTAACTCAAATATTTGAGATTGATTACCCAAATCCGAATACATCTGATTCACATCCTCCCAAAGCTCTTGTGCCGTTGGATAGCACATATAGTTAGAGCTAATATTCTCTTTCATGGAATTCACAAGTCATGTCATGACCATGGAATTTTCAGCATCCCAAGTCGCATAGGCCGAATCAGTTTTGCAGGGGCTTTTTTTCCACCAGTCAAATAACCCATCTTCCCACACCCCCGAATGTACATGCAAACCGATTAAGACCATCGCAAAAAATTATCGCCATTCAAGCGGATGGTGGTAATTTGAACAGAGTGGGACTCGGAGTTGGTTCCAGTATCTTTTGACGTGTGGGTAGAAGAGAAGGATGGTGGGACAACAGTGGACTCACTTGAATCATCAGACATGATGCTATAGCCAAGACAAAAAACAGCAAGTAGAAGAGGAAAAACAAAGGTGGAAGTAACAGAAAAGAAGAAATCAGCAAGTAATTGCTAGCTCTGATACCATGTAGACAAAGAGAATAGTTTGGAAATAATTCTCATTAATTCAATCAAATCCTGAATTACACTAATCTCTACTTATAGAAATTATAAGGATCTAAACTAAAAAATGAATCACTAATTAGTCTACCTAATAAAGATACATTCCTAATTTATAATCAATGACTAATTACTACCTAATTTACAGCCATACAATCAGCTATATAATTAGCCATACAATCAGCTATATCTTCCTAATTTACAGCCATACAATCAGCCATATAATTAGCCATATAATCAGCTATATCTTCCTAATTTACAGCCATACAATATTGCCTAATTACTTCCATACAATCAGCCATACAATCAGTCATATCTTTCTAATTTTCCAACAATAACAAACATGGACAAAGCTCTCATTCTTTACGAATGCAATTCACAAGGTACACATCACAAAGACAAGTTCCATGGGAATAATCAAAAGTGTAACCATCTCAAACACAAAGAAAGGCTTACCTGCCTCCACAGAGGAAGGAGCTTTGACTCGTCACCTAAATTATGCAATCGTTGTGCACTGAAAGCCACAAACGATAAGTTAACGACTGATTATAAACAATATCACCATGACTGTCATAGATGACTGATAAACGAATGAGTCAACATTAATTGTACTGTACTTGTACAAGTTAGGTGCAAAAGTATATTAAATACAAGTTCCTCACATTGATATATCTTTTAACAAAAACTATCTCGGAAGATCAACAAAATTCTCATTTCTTATGAATAAGTGAAAAAAGAAAAAGAAAAACACCTACATGGTTTCAATATGGATTACCACACTAACCAGCGACACTAGAAACGGATCAATTTGCAGGATAACAATAAAGAAAAACTGCCTCTGTCTATCATCTGATTATCGTATTAACTATCTTAATCAACAAATATTGAACTATGACAAATTTGACTGCAGGATTATTTTAGTGGAGGTTGAATTATTAATAGGATTATGTGGGGAAAGTTATACTATGGGATCAAATTGGATATAATGGGATTATGAATAAAATGATGGATAAGTTATACCATACATGGAAATTATATCATATAATTATTTATACTATATTTGATTAGTATAGGATAAATAACTGAATAAAGAGATATAATTATTTATGACAGTTGTATTCAGTACGAAAATAATCAAGAGAAGTCTACTCCCAAGTTCCCAACAATCTCATCATCTCCTAGGTATTAGTTACAACCCATTCACTCCCACATATTGGTATAACTTATCCCTTTCTCATCTCCTCTCAACTGCTTCAGTTTTGACTAGTCCTCAATGTTTGGTTTCTCATATCCTCCCATCAAGCTTGCCCATCTTCTTGTTGATATGATTGGCCTCAGTGTTTTTTTAAATAGAAATAAATTAAGGTCAGTAACCCTATGTGGAGTACAATAGCAGAATACATTAAAAAGATATCAAAAGAGATTCTTAGAGAGTCAAATGGGAAATGTCCTATAACTAAAGAAATTTGACAGTAGAATGACGAGATCCAAGCCACATTAAAAGTAATAAGAAATGTTTTAAAAGGTGGCAAAATAATAGAAATGAGGATAATTTTAGAAGCTATAAACAAGTTTGTAAGGATGTTAAGAGAACTGTTAGAGATGTTAAACTAAAAACTTATGACAATTTTTATACTAAATTAGATAGTAAAGAGTGATAAAAGAATATCTATAAACTTGCTAAATGGAGAGAAAAGATAATAAGAGACCTTACTCAAGTTAAATGTACAAAGAGCAAGGTTTCAAGAGTGTTAGTGAAAGATGATGAGATTAAAGAAAGATGAAAAACCTATTTTGAGAAATTATTAAAAGAAGAATATATAGAAAGTTCCGGAGAAGAGGAATCTGATAACTCAAATGAAACTAAAAAATATAAGTTTTATCGTAGAATAAGAAAGTTTGAAGTGAAAATCATAATGAAAAGAATAAAATTAGGTAAGGCCTTAGAACCAGATGGTATCCCTGTAGAGGTGCAAAATTGCTTAAACGAAATGGGAGTGTCTTGGTTAACAAAGTTACTTAATAAAATCATAATAATTAGGAAAAGGCCCGAAAAGTGCAGAAATAGTATTCTAATACCTATATATAAAAAAATAAAGAGATATTCAAAATTATAACACCTATAGAGGTATGAGTCATATGATGAAGTTATGAAAAATAATGATTAAATATCGTCTAAAGTTAACAACAACAATGTCACGACATCAGTTTGGTTTTATGCCTAGTAGATCAACTATAGAAACAATATACTTACAGGAGAGATTAATAGAAAAGTATAGAGAATAAAAAAGAGATCTTCATATAATTTTTATAGACTTAGAAAAGACCTATGATAAAGTTCCTAGAAATATCATATGGTGGGTGTTGGAGAGAAAATGAATGACAAAAAAATACATTAATATGATAAGAAACATATATGATGGAGCTATCACAACAATTAGATCACCCACAAGAGAAATAAGTGAATTTTCAATTACAGTATGATTACATGAATGATCGACTTTGAGTCCTTATCTCTTTGCCTTAGTTATGAACGAATTGACTAGAATATTTAGGATGATGTCCAATAGTGTATATTGTTCGCTGTTGATATTGTCTCAATGGATGAGACTAAAGTGGAGTTAATGCTAAATTAAAAATGTTGAGAGAAACTTTAAAGTCAAATTTTTTTTAAATAAGTAGAAACAAAATTGAATATATGAAATATAATTATGGCAATAATAAGAATATTAATAGTGAAGAAGTAAATATTCAAAATCAAGAGATATATTATAAGGAATATTTTCGTTATTTAGGTTCAATTATTTGCAAAGATGGAAAGATTAAAAATGATAACCCATAAATTCAAAGTTGATTAGCTAAAGTGGAGAGGTACTTCCGGCGTTCTATGTGATTGACGATTTTATATGGAACGGAATGTTGGGTTGCTAAGAAAGATTTTACTGAAATGAGAATATTGAGGTGGATGTGCGGTAAAAATAGAAAAGATAAAATTAGGAATGAAAATGTTATGAAAGTAATGTCCGCCATTTTATTTTTTATGTCAAATCATCCACCATTCCCGCTAACCACCACACTCTCTGCAAGTATAGCTAACTAACTGTCTAACAGAGTAAAAACAATCATAAAATATCCATGGCCTTAAGTTAGTTTAGGTACCAAAGGACATTTAAACTTCTTAAACTCGTTCACCTGTAAGAATGCCTATTTTAGGTAACAGGCTAGTTAAACTCCACTGACACAAAAAAAAAAAGACCAACACTACACATCTAATAAGGAAACTAAAAATCATAAAAAGAAGTCACCTCAGGGTTATATTGACATCATATGAGAAATAGAGACCGGGAGTCCTCTCTGCAATACCTAAAAGCCCGGAAAATTCAGTCTCCATCCTTTTCTGCCAAAAACAGTAACAGAGTTAAATACAATACTCAACACTGCAATAAATATAGAAAGAAAGAATATAACAGAGTGACCTGTTCTATAGGGGAGTTTTTTAGAGAATGATCGCAAGGAAAGACTTTCAAGGATGAAACTTTGAAGATAGGATTCCCCAAGTAAGATCCAACATGTTCACGCTCCGTTATAACTAATAAATACGACCCTGAAAGCATAATTACAACGTACTACTGGCCTTGAGTTATTGAAAAACTGCAAATCTAGAAATGAATAGAGCTATAGAAAGGATGTAAATTCTAGACTGAATAAAGTGTATAAACACTTGATCCTCCTGTACTAGCAATTCAAATACATCATATCAAGCAACCTTCTTTTTTTCCATTGGCATTCCAAGCTGTGCATTCTCCTTAGTTTTTCATCATGTCATATTTCTCTTTTCGAAGGGTAGAGGAGCCCTGTCAAGTGTGATTCTCATTTACTTTCATATATAGAGATGATAAAAAGAAAGTTTTGTACCATCATGGATCTCCTTCGAGTCAAGTTCTTAGCTCATCAGATTATGTGCTCGCCAAAGTTCAAGCCATGCCATGCCATCATGCCCCTCCCCATTGGTATTTTAATTTCACTTTCTAAATAAACATTCAATTACTAACAGTAGAGTTATATACATTGTTGAGTTCATTTCCTAACAACTTAAAACTCTTGGGACTATTGGTGATTGAACATGGCATCAATGCTCTAGTTCCAATAAATCCAAGGTTGAGATTTTGTCACCTGCGTTTTCTGTCATTATGCACTATGTTATGCATGTGTTCATGCACAATGTGCAAACGGGGCGCACATGAGGGGGAGATTGACATGCTAGCAGTTGGTTGAAATTGCAAACTCAAAAAAGATCTTGTTGTATGGGTCCTGATAGGCTGATGCAGACTAAATTGGTGTAAAAACCATCTCTTCATAGAATCCAAAATGTTATTAAGAAAATATAGCACTTCCATGGATCTTCCCAGACATTCCTTTGTCACAAGGATTTCCAAACTAAAGGGCCTAATCAATTTTTTATCTTGTCCCATCTCGATAGTCAAGCCAAGGATCTGATGCTCACATAAATCATGATATCATTTGAGCCTAATAAAGTAAACTATGACAGCAACTTATCTTGAATGAAAATTGTAACATGCTAACCCTGAGGCCAATTCAAAAGGCTTATTATCCAAAAGTATAGCCGTCAAGCTACATAATTCATATCTAAGAACGAAAGAATGGTAACAAAGCCATAAGTTGTGGAACTGCATCTTAAACATTTACATTCTAGGTGCTCAAAAAGAGAATGTTACCTGCCAAGAGCTTTAGAATCCCAATTACACCAAAGATAGGCCGAATTTTTGGAACTCGAAGACCGCTACATTGTGGAATGTCATCTAAGGAAGGAAAATACACTGGGTAAATGACCTAGCATCGAGTGAATAAAACAACACTACATAAAACTGAAATTGAGAATGTATAAGCATGTCAAACAAGTAACAAGATAATGCATCTGACCAATAAGATTCATTGACCCATCCACCCGACTGATTGCCAAACAGGAGCCAGTAGAGCCATCAGTGGGCTCAATAACATACTGATCTGGAAATTCCCATAGCCGCATTCGCGTATATAGCTTCTGCGCAGGATCTGCCTTCTCCATCATTATTGGGATGCAATAGCTAGGACCAATAATAAAATAACCCAAGAGTATCATCAATTTCTCTTTCTTCTTTTCTTTGCAAGGTCTATTTGGAATAATAGTTATTCAACATGGGAGAAAAAATAACTTGACAAACAAATAAAGAGGACGGGTACAAGTATAAAAAAATAAAAAACGTCATTTACCACCAGCTTATGGGCTTTTGGGGTAATATATGTTAAAGGTTCTGGTAAGGGCATTTGGTTCGGATATGTGTCGAAGTGTCAACTTCTTTTTCATTTCTTTATGTAGGAACATTAGGACATGGCTACATAATCATATTTACTACTATTCTTCCAAATATTCTTTATAGTAAAATAGAGCATTTATGCCTACCATTATGGTTGTGCATTCTTTATGGTAAACTCAATCAATAGACATGCTTATGGGATGCATAATAAACCAAATGTCCGACACGTATTTCATACCTTCCAAAGTGCTGAGTACTCGAGTGAACTTCACTGATTTAAAGAGTCAATGCAACAGAGGGGCTAACAATAAATCTCATAAGTAGAAGGAAAATGTAGACAGAAATGGAGAGAATTCATCATAGCCTAATCCTTCAACTAAGAAATTAATCCCATGCATGATAAATAGCTCGTATGCAAGAACTAAGAATCCTCAACATATGCAATAAAGAAAATTGTAATCTAAAAGGGAATGGACAAGTCATGTATAAATCCACTCAAACTGAGATCTCAGCAAGGGAATGCTTATCCTAACAACTTGGGGTGCTATACTGCTATCATTCCATTGTAATTACGTTAGCTCACTTTTTATGTTTGCTTATCTGCCTTGCTTTTCTTTTTCTTTCCTTTTTTCCTTTTTTTTCACATTTCCTTTGTGAAATACAAACTCATTTTTGGCTCTATCTTCATCTATACTAATCACTCATCTCAATATCCTCATTTCCAGTTCTCCACTACGATTATGTTACATAATGTGGGGTCCCTTCATAAGAAAACGATGAGTGATAGAGAGAGGCATGTGTTTAATGGAGGTATAACGATTTCTTGAAGATGGAAATAGAAAGCATATACCATTTCTCTCTCTCCAATCACTTTTACACCAAGTCTACTTGTGCATTATTTAACACTCATTCATTATGGAATCTAAAGACACCTAGTACTGTAATTTAGGGTTAGGCAATAACCACATAGAGTAAAAATGTTACAAAGTACTCTTTAACTGACAAAGAAAGCAATATTCTAAAGACAAAAAACACTAAAGAAGTGAAAGCATGCAAGAGGCTTTGATCATTGTAACAAGTAAGGTTGCAAACAAACCAAGTTGTTCATGGCCAGCTCGAGCTCAGATTGTTTAGAGCACATTCAAGCTCAATTCATTAGTTAAATGAATAACCTTATTCCAGATATTAGGCTCATTTGGTAACCGAACCCAGCAGGGCCTAGCAAACTTGGCACACCTTGAGTAAACTCGTGGATTTGGGTATATGCATCAAGATGTATGATTATTCACTTACTATTTTTGCTAATGCTTAATGTTTGTGCAAATTTATGTATTTGGTTAATGAAACATATAAAAACATGAGCTTCATTTGTATGGTTGTTAACCTCTGCTTCTCTAACTTTTGATGTGCACATCAACCTAAGCTGGGGTTTCCTTTTCGAGCTTGAACTCGGGTCATTTATATAATCTGGTATTCTGGTTGAGTACTCCTCAAATGCTAGATGAGCTGAGCTCGGGCATGATATTGATTCTCTAAGTTTGATCTTGTCTAATTCTCATATAGCCGTACCAAATGAGTAAAGCTTGAGCTTGAAATTGACTCTCTAAACTTGAACTGGATTAATTTTCATTAAGCCAAACTTAAACTCTCTGCTACTTGCCTCAGCTCGTTTCCACCCCTAAGGCAAAGGATACCAACATTAAATGAACTGGATAAATTTATATCTCAATTGGAATGGAGCTAAGAAGCGCACACACTTCTATGAAGGAGAAGTGTGATGTTGGACACCCGTGTTGGACACTCTATTCCTCAGACACTCCTAATTTCACGTCCAATACTTTTTAAACGCGTCTTAATTAAAAACTTAAATTTGTAAATGTCATACACTTTTTCGACGCTTGACATACACTTCAATGACATGTTTTATGTGATGAAGTTCTTCATAGTAACCTTTCGTAATTTTTGAAACGCAAATTATGCATACTAAATATGTGTTGGAACATTTAAGATGAAATATAGGCATTTTTTCTTTTATTAGTGATATATTGTATATTTTCAATTACTATCGCATTATTTATTACATATTTGACATACATAAATGTATATAAAAAATATACATTTTTAACATGTCCGGAACATGTCGTGGCTTGCAATTTTTTTTAAATTAGTGTGTCAGCGTATCCGTGTCCATACTACTTAGAAATTGAGATTATACACCCACAAAGTATCATCAATCTCATGTGCTTTCCGCATGTAAAAGCAGAATTTTGTCCAAGGTCATCAAAAAGGTTGTTCAAGACAAGAATCTATCCAAGTCAATCCACGTATGAATTCATTTTTGTTGCAACAATACCCACATGGCTTCTGTCAGTTCCAAATCCCCATTCCATTTCCACTATTTTTTTCTTATTTTTACTCCGAGTATTTGAAAATTACAAAGGAGCTCTCGGCTCTGATCCCCAGATCCAATCACGCATCAACCATCAATCTAGTTCAGATGTAACAATTAGATTTCATCATCCAAATTGAAGACCAAGCCGCATGGGTGGAACTCTGGATTCCACCAAACCCCTACACCGCCCTGCCCAATTAACTACGAATCATTCATCTCCAGTTGCCAACATTTACAATTCTAGATTCATTAACACGCATCTTTTCAGCAAGTATCATTCTAGAAATATGTATGCAGAGAGAGAGAGAGAGAGAGAGAGATGGGGGAGGTTTACCTGATAGCATAAGAGTATGATACCGGAAATGGCCGCAAGAGAAGTGAGATCCAATTGGAGGAAGCAAAAGGGGAGTATTTTCGGGGAAGAAAAGTTCGGGTTTTGTGTTGCTGACAAAAACTAAAACGAGGAACACCAAGATGGGGTCGCGAATCGTGATTGCGAAGCTCGCGAAACGGATTAACCGAGTGCGGGAGAGAAGCAGTCAAAGCAACGTCTGGGTGGCACAAGAGAGGGATTCGGAAGCAGTGGCGATTTGGGATTAAAGGAAGCACGCGCAACTGTTGGGCGGAAAGCTCAAGTGAGAACCCCACCCCTCGTTTTGTGCCGCTACAATAACTGAAAACCAGACGACTCTGCTTAGATCTCGGACCTGAAAAAGGAAAACAAGCGCAAACCGCCAGTTGGAAGATGATCAGCCTGCAACTGGTTTCGTAACGTGCTTCGTCACCGTGTGAGTAGAGTAATATGATTCTCACTTCTGAGAGAGACACAAGTCCCCAAGCTATATATTCAGGCCGTGAACGGGTAAAAGCTAATTTCTCATGGTACATTTTTCGTCCTTACAGTCCGTTTGATTATGAATAAGAGAAAAAAAAAATTATATATATTTTTAAAAATTATAAAAAAAAATTAATTATAATTATAATTTTTTTTCTTTTTTGATTGAATTAATTGAGAATTAATAATAATTTCTTTTCTATCTTAATTGAATAGATTTTATAAATAAAAATAAAAAAAATACTAATTATTTTACAAAAATAATTTTATTTTTGTAATTATTTTTTTATTTTTAAATAAATAATTTAAATATTATAAAAAAAACTATAATAAATTATACTGTACTAAAAATTTTAACAAAAATAAAAATACCTCCTAAAATTTTTAAAATTGCACTACTTTTCATATTAATAAACAAAATAAACTCCCTTTAATTATTTTCTAATAGACATAAATACCCTCCTAAAAATGATTTTCTGATTGTGAAATTTTTAGGTTTTCTATGAATCCCTTGCAAATCCAAATTATTCTTCTTCTTCTTCGATTTCTCTTTCTAAATTCCCAACATTTTATAAATTCTCTGCAAACTCAAATCCAAATCTCTAACGTTTTCTAAATCTCTGAAAACCCAAATCTATATTCTTCTTCAATTTCTCTTTCGTATGAATCCCTACCTCCACGTACACATTCCTACCCCTCCCTTTGCCCCCGCGCGACAGCCCACCCATCGGACCACCACCTCTGCCTCCACCTTCATTTCTCTCTCCAACGACTTCTTCTCTTCCTTCGGCGAGTCCAACACCGGCGAGTTCAACAACTGGCTGCCCAACAGATTTCGCCGTCGTTGTTGCCTCCCAACACTGGCGACTGCTTCTCTTTTTCGTTTTTATGTTTTCTTCTATCCCAGTTCTTATTAGTCAAAATTGGGTGTTGTTTTCAAAGAGAGAGGGAGAGGGGGGGGATTATAGGATCAAGATTGGAATTGTTCTGGAGTTAGAGCATATTCCGGACGATGTCGCGATCGGCGGCGTGTGAAGATACCTCCGGTGTGTAAAAATATCTCAACCATGTCTCGTGCCTCCACCATATCCTTCATGGATCGCCGGAAGTCGTTGTAAGGGTCCGGCGAGTAAGTCGGGACGGCAATACCTCTGACGAGAAAAGTGCAGGTTTCGGCGGTTGATCGACTGGTGATACCGACAACGACGAAGACGACGACGACGACGATGGTGATGAGGAGTCAACAATGGAGTTGGATTGGCCGGGGGAGGAGGAGAATAATCGGTGGGTGGCGAAGACGTTGGAGAAGTCGGGAGTAGAGGGGGTTTCGATGTCGGAGTCGGAGACTTAAAATGTTTGTAGAAAATTTGTAGATTACTATTACTAATTTGGGCTTAAACATTTTAAGTTGGAGTCGGAGACAAATTTCTTCATTCTTCATTTATAAAAAATAAAAATTAAATTTAATATATAAAAAAAATTATAAGTTATTATTACTAATTTGAGCTTAAACATTTTAAGTCTCGTTATTAAAATTTTTATTCAAGTTATTAGATAAATAGTCTACTTTGATTGTTACAAATTAAAAATTCATTCACATGAAAAAAATATATGTTCAAATTTATATTCTATATATGTGCATATATTATTTTTTATAAAAATATTTAATAAAATTTATAATTCTATCTACCCAACAAATGTGTTGGCTCACTTTATCTCATCAAAATATTTTTTATTATATTATTAAATACAAATATATTCACTTTGCCTCTTATAATTTAATTCATGTATAATTTATTTTCTTGACATTTTATAATATTTATGTTGCCCGTTATGATTTGTGGTAGCATCATCAATTTTTTAGTTGAATTTCTACTTCAAAACTCTTTTTTTTTTTCAAAAATTAAAGTTAATACTCTTGAGAAATTTTTAATTTTTGTTAAAAAAATGCCGCTTTTTTCTTCTTTTTTTTCTTCATCCCTCACTTGTTTCCCTTTTATAATTCCTCTACCACTTTACTCCCTCTCCTCTCAACGCCTCATATATTCAAGTTTTGTCTTTCCTCCCTCTACCGCCGTGGCACCACTTCTCTCTTCCAATTTTCTCTGTGATATTATTTTAAGATAAATGTTTTGTACACGTGCAATTAATTATAAAAATTACATAAAATTAATTTTAGCCATCCGTTTATATTAAAATTGATAAGTATAATAAATTTTAGTATAAATGAATAGTCATAATTCAATAGTAGTGTTGACATTGCTAAAATTAATAACTTATAAATTATAATTTGTATTAAAAGATATGAGTACTTGATAAAGATTATAACTTGTAGCTAAAATAGATAAAAATAATAATAATAATAATAATAATTGTAGCTAGCAGCAAAAGTTGTGTTGTTTGAAAAAGATTATAATTTATAATTAAAATTAGTAACACGAAGCTAAAAGCTAAAAAAATAATTTTGCCAAATATCCCAATCTCTATCGTTAGTATGTGGTAGGTTGTCTGTATATGTAATATTAATGTTGTTTTAATTGCCAAAATTGGTTTAAGTAAGGGCAAAATTGGTTTAAGTAAGGCCAAACTATTTTCAATTACTATATGATCGAATTTCCTTTTAAAAAATCCACTTCTGAAAGTCATTTTTAAAAATCCAAAAAACAAAGGTTCATAATAAATTGGTTATGATTTCAAATTTACTGTCCTTTTAAAATTCTTCATTTTCATGTCTAAAAATTCAAAATATGAGAACCAAAAAGGGAGAAAAAACATGCAAATGATACAAGGACTAGTTTGATAACAAAAATAAATTGAGTAAGATTAATAGTAATGTAGAATTATCAATTAAATAAGAATTGTAAATAAAGTCGAATTAATAATAGAGTTTGATTAGTTATTAACATATTTGGTTTACATTGGATTGAGAAATGGATTAAACTACAATTTGTTTGATTTGCACATATAGGATTGAATTAAATTTATTATTTTCAATTTTACTTCTTCATTAAATGAAAATAAAACTAGCAAAGCTATTTTAAGAAATTCAGCTATAATCCCTATATATTGAACTAACAATACCATGGCCCCCTCGGTATGTTAATCTCCTATTTTAAACGATTCGTAGTCCAAACGAATTGTTAATTCTACTCAAAATTATTGCACCAAACACAAGATTAATGAGCTTACAAAATTATTAGTCTAATTCAAAAGCCTAAAACGGGCATCAAATGAGACCTAATTGTCAACAAAATGATGGTAATTTTGTACCAGGAAAATGATGGCGTTGTGGTCAATTTATAAAATTTGTTAATAGATGTTAATAATGCCTTTAAGTCTATAAATTGCAAGGAGTTGTTTGGTTGTTATAAAAATTAAGTAAGTCGCACATGAACCAAATTATAAGGGGACAAAATGAATTTAATCTTATTAAATATACGTATATATCACGTAAATAATGTTAAATAATATTTTGACAAAATAGAGATTCAAAAAAGTTTGTTTAATATAATATGGGATTATGGGTGTTCGGATTTATACTTATATTTATGCAGATAACATTTTTCAATATTTAACTATTGAGCCATTATTTGGCATCTTAGAAACCTTTTTTTTTATAATATGCCAATTTTTTAATCTAGAATGTTTAGCATATCTAAAAAGATCACTAATTTTTTGTTATTTCTTTCTTTTAGAAAAAAAATTATGTACTTTTCAAATATTTTAACTTTTTTTTTGAGTGAAATGAATATAATATCTTTAATTAAAAAATAATTATACTCTCAAAAATAACAAAAGCCGTACTCGTATCCAAATGTTGTAACTTAAAAATAAAAACTAACCAAATGTTCGGCATCTAAACCAAAAGAAAAAATATATATACTCTAAATTGATATCACCCTCCATTATTAATATTAGCAATGGGAACATGTATACATGTGCAATTGTGTATTTAAAAATTAAAATAAATTATAAAATAATTTAATTTTAAAATTATGAGGAGTTATCACTTTTAAATTAGATAATTGAGAAAAAAATTTAATGGATTAAATGAAATTGTTTTGGTATTAAAAGAACTATCTAAGGATATTTTTGGTATATAAAATATCTATAAATTTTCATCCCACTAAATAAGTGTTCTTCTTTTATATATTAACATAGATTTGACCTCATTAACTTCTTTTTTATTTAAGAATATTCAAAAATAAGTTTACAACTTTAATTCTATTATTATTTTATTTTGATTAAATATAAACTAAAGATCTTACCACATCTAATTTCATCAATTAATTATGTCACGGTATAAAGAAATACATAAAACTTATAATATTATTTACCTTTTTCTATCTCAATTAATCCCACAAAGGAAATATGTTTTCAACGTTATTAGCGAGTAGATACAAACCACGTTCGTTATTTGCTCGTTTTATAACTCGGTTTTATTTGACTTTAAATTATTTACAAAAATAAGAAGTTATTTTATTATTGTTAAAATATTTAAAACTTAATTTATTTTTTCTTTTAGAAAAAAGACTTTAAAACACAAGCTAAGACGAAATCTTAAAATTACTAGTGAGATTATCAAAATTTAAGTATACAAAATGTGTTTGTAGTCAGGTTTTAACAAAATTTAATTTATGAACAAATTAAAATTGAATACAACATAATATCTCTGATACATCAAAATTTTAACCTATGTATCATAAGTTTTTTACCAATTTTTTTTACTTAATATTTTGTGTTTGACTAGATATTCGTAAAGATAAAATTAATATTTTAGAATTAGAAAGTTATGGTTTAAGTATATTTTCATTGTTAACATCTATTATTTTATATTTTATTTATATTATTTAGCATTTTAATTGTTTGAATCAATTTGAAGTTATATAAAATTTTGAATGACCTAGAATAACATTAAAATTATTGTAACTTTAAAAAAAAATTAGTGACAGAAGTACACGCATTGCGTGTGCAACTCAAATTGTACTTTTACAAATAAAAAATAAAATAGATAAGATAGTGTTATTTTTTTAAAAAGTAATTAGATATTTAAAAACAAACACACAACAATAGAGTTAAATGAGCAAAATAAATGAAGCCACGCAAGCAAGTTCCCTAAGTGAGCTTATACGCATAAATTGACGCAAACAAACTAATGAACCGTACTTAAAATGTCCATGGCTAGTCTAGGAGTTTTTTTAATTAATTAAATTTTGATAATTTTGTATAATTTATTTTTTAAGTAAAATTAATTTAAAAATATAATATTTAATATTTCTTAAAAAGATAGTGTTACACAAAATAACAAACGAATTAACACATTTAACCATTTGAGTTGACTTTATGATTGTTCAAAAATTTATCAAATTCGTCCAACCGTCTCGCATTTGCCCACACCGTATCGACCCAAGCAAATTAAAAGCAAATTGCAAGACAAATTAGGCGGCTGAGAAAGAGACTACACAGGGTTAGTTGATTGTAACTCATAACTTCTAACCTAATTATTAATCCGTAAGGCATAAATAAAAAATTAAAAATTAAAAATTTTAGGTCTCAATATCTCATCAAAATATCTTTTTAATTTCTTTAACTCTAAAATATTTTTGATTTCTAATTTTCTATATCAGTGAGTCAGTGGTTTCGTGAGCCAGTGACTTATGCTTATTTATTTATTTATCTTTTATTTGGTGTTTATTACCTTTTATTATGAATGTATGATGCTTGTTTTTTTAGTACTCAAATGTATTGTTGAAATATTTTTTTGAGTCTTTACATAAATATTTTGTTTAACTGATGTAGTCACTATTTTGATCTTGAATTAATTGACATTTTAATAAAATATTTATTTAATTTTTAAACCGCTAATCCGCTATTACAAAATCATCCAAAAAAACTACTAATCCGTCAGTTTTATAAAGCGGGTGGTTTGGCGGTGGATTAAAATTTTTTATATCGCCATAAATGGTTTGGTTAATGAATTTTCACTCAATTCGCACCGTGTTGAACCGCACACACACCTAACTGACTCCTTTATCAAATGAATTGACATTTAATTATTTTTGAGAAAGAATATTTTGTATCGATTCTAAATGATATTTGAGTCGACACCTTAAGACAAAGAATACTTGATATTCTGACGTGTGTCGACACTTTTGAGCAAATGAGTCGACACTTTAACATGTTTGCCTAAGATATTTTCAGGTACTCCAAGATGAGTCGACAGAAAAAAACTTTTGAGTCGGCACTAAAGAACTAGGACTTTCTGCAACAATATGAGTTGACACAAACAGAAATTTGAGTCGACACCAAAAGACTCTTTGGAACTCACTAAACTCATTTAAAAATTTTAAGTCAACACCAAAGCAAAGATGAGTCGACACAAAATAACCGTGACTTCCTACAATTTTTTGAGTCGACACAAAATGCAACATGAGTCGACACAAAATAACTAAGTCTTCGTGTAGATTTATAAGTCGACACAAAATTCAATATGAGTCGTCACAAAAAGGTTCTCTTGAAAAGTTGAAATATTAAATGAGTCGACATAAATAATTTTGCGTCGATACTGTTGTGTGGGTGAGAAAGTCACAGAAATTAGTGTCAACACCAACAATAAAATGAGTCAATCAAATCACTTGAAGAACCAAACCGTATAAGATTTGTGTCAACCCAAAATAGATTTGAGTTGACACCAATGACAAAATAATTCAAATCTGGCGCCGAGTTCAACGGTTGAATTTTTGTATTTAATACTTCTACTTACCTACAACGGTCATGGATCCTCAAGAGGCTAAATAAGGAGTAATTTCTCAGACTTTTAAAGCATAAGAGCTTCAATTCTAATGTTCTATTGCTTGAATCAAATATCAAACTTTCAAGTTTTCATTTATTACTTGTTAACTTCGGCTCTTGATTTCTCATCTATTTACTTCTCATTTATTGTTAATCATTTGTAAAGAGAGTGAGTGAAAAACTCATTGATATTTCATCTATCGTATTTAAGAGTGAGTCACCCTTAATTATTTGAGTGAGTGTGTGATATTTTTCAAAAAAGAGCTCAAAAATAATTAGAAGAAAACATGGGTGATTTTCGTAGGGTGATTTTCGTAAGATCATCTTGAGACTGTTGTAAGGTTTTTAAATGTGTCCGTAAACATTCGTATCATATTGGATATTCTCAAGAGGAGTTTTGAGAAGTGAACGTAAGTTTAGAAGAAGCCAAAGCACTACAAATCTTGGTGTCAGATTTTTTTTCTCTCTCATTTACCTCTTTAATATTCTCATTACTTTATTTCTTATTATATTTATTATATTTGTTTGAGATATTAAAATATTTTTGAATTTTTTTTAAATAGTTATTATTCTTTTTAGATCCAATTCGCATTCCTCTTGGGTTGCCTAAACTAAGATACATGAGCAACATTTAATTAAATTTTTACTTAAATTCGCATACGAATTCATACTATCAAAACAATTTGTTTTGCTGCAATTCTTGCAATAGTAAGCCAATTATGTATAAATTAGTTAGTTTTGAAATTTAATATTGCATGTAAATTTGAAAAGTAGACAGATTTGTTAAAAAAAATCCACCTAGTCTGGATCTTGCGCATCTTATTTGTAAGGTTTTAAACTTTTTATCCCTTTGTTGCTAGCTGTAAAACTTAAATGTAAATTTTTACCACTAAATAATAAGTTAATTGAGATTTTTTTTGCCAAAAAATTTATACTATCCTAATTTAAGGAAAATAATGGAAAATCACATCAACTGCCCCTGTGGGACTCGAGCCTGCAGCCTCCATGATGGAAAGTTAATTGAGAATTTGGTGAGTAAGCTTAAGTTTTAATTAACATTAATTTTGATCGCATATATGTTTACATTTGCTTTCTTGCGTATACTTTTCGAATGATTTCATTTATTATGAATATAAACACATGCATTTTAATATTACTTCATAGTGAGATTATAAATTTAAGATGCTCACAAAAAAAAAAAAACCTAAAGCAAGTGACAGGTCTTGAAATTGAGACCAAACATACAATTAACAAACAATATTTACCGCTTGTAATTCATCTAAGATCATAGCAAGAAGTGAATTTAAATATATTTATACTAAATTTAAATCTAAATGAGAGAATTTAAAGAGACTAGGTGATCGAGAAGTTATTCTGTGAATAATACATACACATCATGTACAGACCGTGTATTAAAGAAAAATAATTATAACATATCGGTATGACTTCACATTAAATAAATATGTATTGTACATAAGTACATCACATCAACATACTGACGTGGTATTCTCGACTCATACATTGATGAATTAATGGTCTTGGTGACAATATAAAATAATAAGACAGCGTGAAAATAAATAAGAAGTGTGAAACATATTACGTGTTAATGTTATATTAAGATGAATCATTTTTAAAAATAAAAAATACAAAATACAAAAATAAGCTAAATTAGCTAATGAAATATTTTGTTTAGTGAATTTTTTCTCAGAAATTGTTAATTTTTTTTGTTCTTTTGTACTTCTTTTTGGTTCAGTATTCAAGGCTAAGGTAAAAAAGCATTCCTTCTTTTTAATAGAAAAAAAAATAATGCCAAAGTATGAATGAATCACAAATCAAGATTTATATATAAAATAAAACATACCTATTAGTATTTATCATCAAATTTTAATAAATATAATAATTTGAAATTTCTAAATTATAAAATATAATAACTATTTCTCAACTATATTTTGAAATAGTTGCATAAGCAAAGTTAATTATCAACCCTAACAAATATATCTTTTGAATGTTTTTAACCAAACACCATCCACTAATCTTCTATTTTGATTATGCAATCATTTATTTATGATTATGTAAATACAGTAATATACATACATGCGGATAATATCTTTTTTTCACAAATAAATATAAAATGAATCACAAATAAATAAATATAAAACAATTTTATCATGTCTTTTACTCTCCTTAAT
>JAOTRH010055458.1:0-19015 GCA_034768845.1 Heliamphora exappendiculata
AAGATAGTTAGCATCTCTCAGATTGCCATGAGACAAGTACCTATTAGGAAGAAAGGTGCTCAATACTTTGTTTTAAAAGTGAAATCTCAAGTACCAAGAAAATGTGGAAGAGCTGATAATGGTAATCGTAGATATCAAATATTGACTACGATAGTTCAGTGCATGAATGCTATGATCCACTGTTTTCCAATTTGATTTCCTTTAACCAGTCCGTCGTTTGAGCAGATCTTTGAGAAAACAGTCCGTTGTCTGAACAGATCTTTGAGAAAACAGTCCGTTGTCTGAGCAGATCTTCAATTTGATTTCCTTTAACCAGAGCTGGATGATTTCGCAGGGAAAAAAAGGAAGCGAAGATTAGCTACGGTTTTGAAAATGATTAAGAGAACAGATTCACAAGAGATGGGTTGTGGGAGACGAAGTAAATACCAATGAAATCAGTCCATGTGAATCTGTTCTCCCAATACAGATTTTGCTAGGGTTGCGAGATTGAGTTTTTCTACCAACGACGCTTGGAAACGAACGAAGAAAGTCAACGTGGCGGTGGAAACGAACTCCTCTGTGGTTGTGGCTGTGGCGGTGGTCGATGGAGAGGCGGCGGCGACGTGATGAAGAAGAGAAGGAGAGGGAGTCGCGATTTTGCTAGGTTGCGAGATAGTTGCTCTGTATCGGGACTGATGGAAGCAATTTTAGGAACTGCCGTGCGTGAGTGATTTGAAGTTATCTTAAAAGGAACAACCAATCTCTGCGGCGTGAGGAAGAGGAGAAGGAGAGGGAATCTCGGTGGCGTGAGGAAGAGGAGAAGGAGAGGGCGTTGCCATCTCGCTGTATAGGTTATTGCTACCTATCGGGACTGCTGGAATAAAATTTAGGAACGAGATTCGAAGTTATCAAGGTGAGAATAATTAACCTCTGTTATTCAAACAACCGAGACACAACGTTATTCTACCAAAATTTTAGCGCAAAAATTTTAGAAATAAAACATCTCAATTTTAAAATAACCGAGTTGTAAAATAATTTAACAAATCGTACTATCTCGATTATTAATAGACTGAGATTACAAAGTATAGAGAACATCGTAATTTTCAAATAACTGAGATCTAAAATAATGATAAACCAACATACAATCTCGATTATTGACTAAACCGAAATTAAAAGCATTTTTATTTTTTTATATAACGTTTTATAATAAATTGAGATTTTTTTTTAAACTAAATTTTTAACCATTTTGTAGCAGTGGATGTTGTCCGTTGATAAAATGTCCAATAAAGGACTTGCTTAACTTGGTGAAATTGGCGAAGGAACCTTGCTTTAACTTACTAGACCATAACCGAATTGATTTTTCTTGGATTGTGGGTCTAGGACCACGTGTAGGTGCATGAATCCTTTATTTTTCTCTAAGTGATCAAGTGGGTCTTTCCCCCCATTGAATGGTTCTATTTGAGGCATTTAAAACTTGGAATTGAGGAATTTTGTTATTATCGATGTTGAGAACGTGAGGTCGATTCTCTAAACCATTTCATCAACTGCCATGGTAGCTTTGCCTTTGACCGCCTCCATAATATTCTTCAACTACTACCTCACCTCAACTTCTAAGGTCATTGATGTCTCTGTCTTTTTTTCATAATGGGCTCTTTCTACTTATAGAGGGGGATTTCTTCCCCTATTGAGTAGATGGTTGGTGACTTTGTCTTTCTTATCCACTCATACCCCATTTCCTTGGACTTCATGAGAATGGGGATCGGGCCCATCTTGGGCCTTTTCCTTGTGTGCATTTTTCGCTTGATGAGGATTTGGTCCCCCTCGAATGTTCCTTCCCCCTCAAGCCAAATTGTTTTTCTCGTTGCTACCAGGAATAACGCAAGGTGGGTTGTTGGCTTGATTCTCAAACCACTGGTGAAAGGCTTACGTTTGCTGAGTAGTTCTTGAATCATATGAGTCAGATCTCTCAATTGTTGATCTACCTTTTGGTTGTGCTGCTCATCGGCGTTCTAGAGGCGCTGCCATTGATTTTCAAAAGTCATAACTTGAGTTTTCACCATTTAGATTCCTTAACAATATGAAGAGAATTATGTTACTTTTTCCCATATGGTGCCAAACTGTTAATGACTGAATCTGGATGGTTCGAATATCTAAATACCGATCGAATGCCCTCTGATCATCTTATACTTGAAAATAAGAAAAATTCTTGACACCAGTGGGGTGCTGGCCTAAAACCTTCCGATGCTTAAGTCAACAATTTCAATTGAGATATGAAGGAATGAATCTAGACAAAGAAAATATGTTGCATACCTTCAATCAAGGGAGGGCTTGGGCTGTTATATATAGGTATAATGTGGGCGATAATCGTGGGATAGATTGTTCACAATCTTAGACAATTTGGGAACCTGATTATTAGGCGTGATTCTCAAGCTACATCCATTTAATTCGTGTTTGGTGTTATTCAGCTCGTTCGCATACTGTCCAATCAATCATTCAGCCACTCAATCTAACCCCGAGCTTGAGGTGTGCCTTTAGGTTAACCATGTGATTCACTTGGTTCACCTGAATAGATCACTCAGACTCTTAGTAGCTCGTCGTCATTCCTCATCAACAACAAAGAGGCTGAGTTCTTTTCGTTCTTAATAACCCTACAAAATCACGCTCTTACCTACTCTACCACTTCTATTTTTTTCAATTGATTTAATTTCTATGGGCATTGTAACCGTTTCAATTTTTATTTAATTTCTACATTTACTCTCTCCCTCTCTCTCTCACCCTCTCTTCTATTTATTTAAATTTTTTAAAAATATTTTTATTCTATTAAATTTAAAATTATGCATGCATAATGTGTGCCACAACTCTATTTTATATAATATAACGCTTCATACATTTTAAAATGTCTTTTATCTTCTATAACACATGCATTTTGTAAAAAATTAGGGAAATTAATTCAAAATTAGATACGACAGTCAACTTTTTTTAGAATATTTTCTCTTTCCTCTAATATATTTTGAAAAGTGCAGGTAAAATAATTCAAATTTAAATCTTAGGGAGAAATTTTCCTTTGTCAATATGCATTTTCTCTCCTAATTCAAAATTTACTCTTTTTTTCCATCTTTTTACTTTTCTCTTTCCCTCTCCTAAGTAATCAAATCATCGTCGATCAGTGTTTAGTAAATTTACTGTTAGTAATTTTTAATTTTTTACTACTAATTTTAATTATAAATTATAAATTTTTCTAAACACCCACACATTTATGTGCAAATATTTAATGCATATAAAAGTATATACTATGTAAAAGAAGTATGTACATTTAGGCTCCATTCGTTTCAAAATAAATATGTTTTGGTAAAATATTTTACCTATTTTTATTGTTCGATTAACAAAAAGTAAGTAAAATAATTTTTAAGTAAAATATTTTACAACATAAGATAAAATTATTTTTCTATAAATAAATTGGTAAGTTATTTTCTACTCAGGCACGTGTAACTCATATACCAACAATAGTGTTGGGCTAAGGCATCATTTCGTTACGAGTTTAAAGTTAGACTTTTTGTCTTTTGAATTAAAGTCAAAAAAGTAAAAAAGTTTTTTAGTTTTTTTTCCTTTTTATATAAAATAGTTTCGTATATTTTTTAAAAATATTATAACTATTTATACATATAATTATTTTTAAAAAAAATTTACTTGTCAAGATCTATCAAACAAAATTTATATTAAATATAAAAATATGTAAAAATAAATTTAAAAAATTATTAAGAACTTTTTTCTAACATAAAATTTTTAACCTTTTGCCTAAAGTCATTTTAAGTCAAAAATTTTGACTTATTGCCTTTTAACTTAAAATTACTACTGCAGTTCATCAAACAAATTTTTTATTTATTTAGCTTAAAATGCCTTTAAGTAAAAAATCTAGCTTAAAGTCAGGTTGCCAAATGAGGAATAAGACCATCCGAAAAGAGCAATGAAGCCCCAAGAGGTATCGGACCAGATCCAGATATTATTCATAACTTTGTTGTGAAAATTTGTTTGGAAAAATCTCGTCTTTTCTAAACTTTAGTTTTTTATCTTTTTACTCAAAAACTTTATTTTTTCAAATCGTCTTAATGATATAAACCAAAAAATTAAAAAAATTTATTCAAAAGATTAAAAATAAATCAATAGAGACGAAAATAAATAACACAAAATTTGATTTATTGTCTTCTTTATGTCTTTTGTAAACTTGTTTTACATTTTGATAAAATATTTTTTATTTTTCTAAATCGTCTCAATGAAAAGAGCCAATCAATATAATAGTTTAAATAAACAATAAAAAAATCACTAAAAACGAAAATAAGCTAAATAAATAAGCAGATAAGCAATTGTCCTAAACGGGGCCAAGTGTTTCAATTCAACAATAAAGAATTTTATTTTGAAAATATTTTCAATGTGTCAACTAAACACTAAAAAGAAATATATTTTTTTATAAAAATATTGTACATAAAAATTATTTTTATATAAAAAATATTTTACGTTGAAACGAACGAAACATTAGTATCTCTTTACTAATAAACCATCACTCATTGCATGGGTCACAAACCGGAGGCATTTGACAAAGCTGTAACCAGTAATTTTTAGCTTTCTACTACTAATTTTAATTATAAGTTATAAATTTTTCGAAATACTAACAACTTTTGCTCAATTTATAACTATTTTTTTTTTATAAATATCAAATACTTATAACTTTTACTACAAACTATAATTTATAGGATCTTTCAGCCAAATGTCTAAATAAATAAATTTTAACGCGTAAAATCCATCAATAAAAATTTTAACGCGCAAGGTCTAATTGCGCGTTTTCTTCTGAAAATACCCTTCAAACAAATAAATTTATCTGTTATGCATAACAAACAGATAAATTTATCTGTACCTTTCAAAATATGTGTAAGATACACAGATAAATTTATCTGTGTGTTTTACACAAATAAATTTATCACACAAATAAATTTATCTGTTAGCTTACTTTACACAAGTGAATATTTTTATTTTTTATTTTTTATTTTTTCAATTCACACACCATTCAAATAAGTTTGAAAATTGAATTCTAGGAAGAAAATAAAAAAAGAACAAACAAGCTTGAAACCAGAATCCATCTTATACGTAATAAATTTCGAAATCAATAAACAAAGATCCAGTCTCATATACATGCACCATCATGCCTTCATATACGATCTCAGTGTTCTGTACGAATATTCACAGTAGAATTCTCCGATCAAGTCTGAACAATTAAAGAGATGGCTAGTAAGCCAGCGAAGATGGTTCCGAGTGTGAATCTGTTCGTAAAAGTGGAGTTTAGTGCAGATCCCAAGAACAATTGGATTATAAATTACGGGTGCAGAACAATCGATAAACATGATTGGGAGGACGATGATGACGATGAAAAAGACGATGAATGAGCGAGGGTATTTTTGTTTCAAAAAAATTTTGCGCGTTAAAACTTGTATGCAGATAGATTTTGCTCGTTAAAAAATCTTATATTAAATGAAAAACAATAAGCGACGTGTAAATTAGACTCTTCACTAATTTTTCGTAATTTATAAGACATAACTTATTAATTTCAGCAATACCTTCCAGCACCAATATATATACACAGTGAGAGGGCCGCATAAAGAAATATATAAAGATACTGTATCTTGTACAAAAGCAATGAATTATAAAACCAGAAAAGTAAAATACAAGTTCAAAAATAGCATTTTTTGTTTTTGTTTTTCACAACCTTTCATGTATTCTTCCTTCCATGCACATGACTAATCATGCTTTTGATCCACAACTGTATACTCAAACAATATATACTAAGTCTGATTGTTAATTTTAACTTTTTTTTTGTTAAATACGTTAAAAAAAATTAAAGTTATTCGTTTAACAAAAAAATCAAAAAAGAATCTAAATTTTAAGCTATTCAAAAGATATTCAAAAACCAATAAGAGCCTAAGAGGAGGAGACAGTAAAATTATTCAAAAAATATAGTCACTTAATGCTATAAATAATTTTTAAAAATTATACCATTTTGTAGGCCTCTTATCATGTTTAGAAATAAATTTCTCATAATCACGTGACTCTCGAGAAAATGGTAACACTAAGTGACCATGCCTTTTAAAAATTAAATAATGTCACGAAGGAGAGATCTAGTAAGAGAAATAGAGTAGTCAAAACTGTTCATTTCTCAAACTGCGAGTGTACATGCATAATTTGGCATAGAATCAGGGATCTGGGATTCTGAAGAAGAACCATTATCTACTGGTTTTTCAATCTCATCTTCAGCTTCTAACGAAGATAAACAACGACTAGTACAAGAATTGGATGAAGAAAACGAGAAAGGACGGGTGGGAGAGCGATCAATGGTCCGACAAGAACAAGATTGATCATGATCATGATCATTATAATGATCATCACCAGAAGATGAAGATGAAGATGATGATGAACAAGAAGAAGAAGCAAAAGCGTGACGATCAAGCAACAAATCAACGAAGGCTCCGACGATATACCCATGATTGCTCTTGCCATTGATCCTCAAATACCAGCTCAAAAGCTCTTCAAGAAACTCCCAGTCCCAGTTCTTCTTCAACCCATGGCCATGAGCCTCCACCATTTCCGCCATTGATGTCTTGAAATCCTCCCGAGGATTCATCGACTCCATCGCCATAACCACTGCCCTCTCTTGCATCGGAAACCCATCTTTCTTGTCCTCCTTCACCATCGAACTCGTCCCTCCCGGTTCGGAAAACAGCCGATCCGCCGTCCTTAACCGCCGAATCACCGCCTCTATCGACTCCCCACCACCACCGCCGGCCTCCTCATCCGAGAAGCTTCCTGACTCGGACGCGGCCAACAATGGTTCCGGTGTGTCAACAGCGGCGGCGCGGAAAGAGAGGTTTTTGGGGTTTCCACAGGATGGCCATGGCCATGAACTGGGTTCTTCTGTGGTTTTGGAGAGAAATGGGAGCTTCATTTTCATTTTCTTTCCCATTTTGATCATCTTCAGGGGTAGAAAGGGAAATTGTGGTTTTGAAGTTTGAATGGAGTTGATGTTTTCTTGAGTGTTTGGGTTTGTGAATGTGATGAGTGATCAGTTCTTATTGAAGTGTGAGGCATGAATGGAGACTCGGATGAGGGGTTCAGAAGAGGGGATTGGTGGGCCTTTCTTATGCATGTACACAATAGATATTGTCCCGTTTGGATAATTATTTATTTGATTATTATTTCATTTAACTTAGTTTTTGTTTTTAGTACATTTTGCATGGTTTATTATATTTTTTAATTTTTCTTATTAAATGGGTTTAAAAAATAATTTTTTAATTAAAATAAAAAAAATGTCCAAACAATGCGTGTGTATATATATATATATATATATATATATATATAGGCACAAGCTAGGTTGCTCAATGCAATCATTAAATTTTGTAAAGAAAATTGTTGAATCGAGAGGGAGTGAGTTGTAAATTTGAACCAATTACACAACATCAAATGTTCTAAAATTGTAATAACTTGTAGATTATAATTTATAGTAAAAGTTGTGAGTGTTGATAAATATTTTATTTCATAGTTAAAAAAAATTATAACTTGTAAAAAAAATTATAAATATTTTAAAATAATTATATTTTATTATTAAAAATAGTAACAAAAAGCTAAAAATTAGTCCCTAAAAATTTTGCCAAACAACCCACCAATACAAATTATATATATGTATGTATGTATACTTGCGTGTGAGATTGTTTAAAAAGAGATAGAAGTAAATGTTGTTTGGTAGGGGCAATTGAATGTAACAGTACATTCTGAAGAGGAGTTCTGTGTCACTCAACTGTTTATTAAAGTTCTTCATAAGCCTCAACAGCAGGAAACAAGTATACTTTTTCTATCACAAAATCTGAATATTAATGTTTTTCCACTTTAGATCTAGGTCTGTTATATTGATATGTGCCAAGAAACTTTTGCATTTAATTCAGAAAGCAAAATTATTAAATAAAAAGCTTTTGGGTATACACTTTATTGCGGTCCCTCATATGGAGCTGCGCACTTTTTTAGTCTATCCCGTGTAATCTTTATATTTTTAGTGTCATCGCAAAATATAATTAAATTTTCTTTTCTAAATAAGGTGTAAAAGAGTTTACTATGACATAATAAACATTTTTTATGCAATTCTAAAACTTAAGTCATTAGGTAAAATATTATTTTGTTAATATCAATTAAGCTTATGTTAATTTGGTCTAACTTTTTCATAGATTGTTTTTTTTTATTTTTAGTGATTATTTTTAGCGTTAGTGCAAATGAGCATACTTATTTAGACTCATCTTGTTACAAAAAAAATAATAATAATAAATAAAAAGATTTAAAGACAAAAAAAAAATTTAAAGTCAAATGCTATACCCTTTATATATGCCGTTATAAAACTTAATCGTGAGTTGATCACAAAATCAATTCTAAAGTTTTCACGTCTTATAAATTCAAATAACAAGTGACGAGACAAATTTTAAAAATCACGATAGATTAGATCTCACATTTTATTCGTATTCTAGTATTCGAGAATACAGCAGAAGACTTGTATTGGAGATTTGACTAGAAGTCAAAAGCCGCGACGGATTGTTGACTATAAATTGTTGCAGCAACCAAAATCATCCTACTAAATTTCGAAATGTATAATTTTAAAACTAACTTTAGGAGTATTACCGAGTTTTATTTTAATTGTTCGATATCAAAAATTTTAATCTAAATTCAATTTCGGCTTTTGTCTGTTCAGTTATTTTTTGACTAAAATCATAGACATAATCTTAGGATCTTGATAGTTTGTCCCAACAATTGGTATCAGAGTTATCTTTAATTATGTATGATTGAACCATGGATTCAAGTAGATTTAAATAAAGCTAACTCTGTTTACAGTCAATCTAATCTTGGCTTTTAATAGTCAATATATTTGCATGCATGTTTGATTGCAATATTAATTGTTCTTCAATTCCAAATTTTTGTATATATTTTGATTTTATGCAATTGAAAGTCAAAAGTATGAAAAATATCAAAGAACAGGTTGAAAAAACAATAAGCGGCGCGCATGAGCTTTTGATAATTATTCATGCTTGGAGTTGAAAGCTAAATCCACGTGAAGGACTTGTTCATGCTTGGAACAATCAGAAAATTGGAATGCACGGAACCATGATGTTCCAAGCGGTCCAGAGTTACACAAGAATACAAAAATTAATTTCATTCGGTCAAAGATGAATTAATGGTCCATTGTGAATTAGAAGATGATTACTGCCACGTTGTTATTACTCAAATGTAATTCATAGATGTATTGGAATCAATTACCAAGCCCAATTCGGTCCAAACGAAAACCCACGAAGTAGCAAGCAAAGCCGCAGCAACACAGGCGCGATGTGCGCGTGAAGTGCGACGCGCGTGGGAGCGATCCACACGATGGCGCGGTGCGGCAGGGCAGGGCAGCGGTGGTGCGTGACCAGGTGGATACAGCGGTGGTGCGTGACCAGGTGGGTATGGCAACAGCGGTATTTCAATTGTGCTATGACTTACGAAAACTGAGTCTAACAGAATTTTTAGTTAGCTGAAGTGTTCTGACAAGATTAGGATACTCGAATCTTGATTCTGAACAAGATTACATAATTTTTAAATAAATATATATTTTTTGACTAAAGAGAATTAGATAAATCATGAAAGTTGAGATTTAATGTATTTATTTATTTATTTATAATGTTCAGTTTTAATTATTTTGTTAATTCGAACTAAATTATTTTATAACCAAAAAATAAATTAAGTTTTTTTTTAATTAAAATTAATTTTTTAAAAGAAAATCTTAGAATTTTCTTTTGTTACATAAAACACGTTTAAAAATAATTCTTTTAAAATTGAATATTTTGAAAAAATGTGATAATTAATTTTAAATTTTTCGAATTAATTAAAAAGAGTTTTATTTTAATTAATTATTTTTTTTCAAAATATGTGTAAAGAAAAAATAAAATAAAATTCTTGATTTTTATTTAAAAAAATAAATAAAAATTAAAAATTTTATTTGTTACACATAAAACACGTAAATATGATTTAAAAATTAGAATC
Organism: Heliamphora exappendiculata; assembly: GCA_034768845.1. Taxonomy (NCBI): domain Eukaryota; kingdom Viridiplantae; phylum Streptophyta; class Magnoliopsida; order Ericales; family Sarraceniaceae; genus Heliamphora; species Heliamphora exappendiculata. The sequence goes on from JAOTRH010055458.1 coordinate 10,078, forward strand.
TTTTGTAACATGTGATTTTTAAAAATTATAAATTTATTTTAATTAAACTATTTTTATAACCCTAAAATTTTTTTGTAAAAACTAAGTGGGTGAGAAAATATATTCATAGAAAAATCACGCAGTTTTCATCACTAGTTTATAGGTGATATAATTAATTTTGTGTGTTGATATTAGGACCTTCCTCCCCATCAGACAGAATTCATTAGGGGATTATCGGCACGAACCTCCTTTAGGATTAATTTTGGATAATTATTAGTGTGAATCACTTCTTCATTTGAAGAGTTACTTGCAAAGCGACGGATTCGGGATTAAGTAATAATTTACACTTAATTATAAATAATAGTATCATTTTCATCTGAGTTACCGTTATTATTTATAAAATTGAAATTATGTCAGCTATTTAATTTTACTTAGCAAGGTCTAGATAGTAAAATTAATAGAAATTGGCATGTCTAGATAAATGAAAAATAATAGACGTTCTTTCCATCAAGGCATGTTATTCTCGATATACTAGGCTGCTAACAATTTTTTTTAATGGTAGAGAAAATTAATTTTAAAATAAAATTTAAAGTTATTGCACATGATAATTAATAGTTTTAAATTATGTGATTCTTAGAATAAAATAGCTTTCAATCCACTATCAATCCACTAGTGACTATATTCAAAAAAAATAAACTTACGGGTCCTATTATGTTGACTGAAAAAGGAATTTGGATATTATTTGAACTGCCGATGACTATAAGTTTGTGTTGTCTGACGTTTGTCCACCAGTACCTGATGAGGGGACGACTGATAAGGAAATCTAGGCTTATCAAAAGTGATAGAAGGCTGACTAGATAGCTCGTTGTTACGTTTTGGCTTCCATGTCAAATGTATTACAGCATTAGCATCAGTCTATGGTCAGTGCCTATGACATGATTATGAACCTCAAAGAGATGTTTGAGGATCAAAATTGTGCTGCCTGGCAGGTGGCCATAAAGTCTCTGATGAACACAAACATGACAAATGGCACCCCGGCTATGGATCATGTTCTAAAGATGATTAGTCTTCTAAATGAACTAGAGATCTTTGGAACTGAGATTGACGAAAAAATTCATGTCGATATTATATTTTAGTCGCTACCTGATAGCTATAAGTAGTTCTGCCTTAATTATACAGTGTACAAACTCAAGTTTTCTCTTGCAGAACTAATTAAAAAACTTTAAGCAACTGAAGATGTTCTTAAGAAGCTAGTAAATGTGTTTGTTACTGAAAAAGATTATTCCTCTAAGTTGAAAAGCAGGAAAAAGAAAAAGATTCAGAAACAAGGAGGTACAAGTGCAAGGGCAGCTAATGGTCCTAAATCTGGCGTGAAAAAGCCGTCAGGCAAGTATTTTCACTACAACCAGACAAGGCACTAAAGAAGTAATGTCCAGTTTATTTTGACAAGCAGAACAACAACGATAATTTATGTTCAGTAATTGTAGAAACATGTTTAATGATGTTATTTATCGGTACCAAATGTGTAGATCTAGGAGTCACTAATCATGTCTGCAGTTCTTTGCAGAGATTCCAAGAAACTAGACAACTCAGTGATTTGGAAATTTATCTATACATGGGTAATAATACAAGTGTGCCAGCAGTTGTAGTGGGAGATGTCACTCTCACTTTTAGTAGAGATAAAATTTTAATATTGAGAGATTTTTTTTATGTATCTTCTATTAGAAGAAATTTAGTTTTTTATTCTTTTAGATTGGTTAAAGATGAATATTTAATTTATTTTAATATCTTTGTAGCTATTAAGGATAATAAATTGTTTATCTATTTTGATACATTGGTGGATGATTTTTATATTATTACTCCTACCTTTCATGCACTGTAACTGAATGAATTATATAATATATCTAATTCACCATAAGAGAAAGTGTCACGCCCCAAAATCCGAGGTCACGTAAAAATCCACAAAACACTAGTTTTTATGAAAAATAAGTTTTCATACATTCAAATCCACCTATTGAAATCAAATGAAAACTCAATATGCATCTCTCATAAACAATAAACATCCTGTATATCATGCATAAGTATATTGCCCAAAGGCGTACAAACGTGCCTTCAAACAGGCATACAAAAAAAAACTAGTAAAGTCTTCCACCATCATAGGCACCGCTAGATCAACTCCTTATGATCATCAACTTCCAAACCTGAAAATTATTTTACAGCAAAAATCTACACCATGAGTCGAAACCTCAATAGAAATAGACTATAAAGCTATAAAGCAAGATATGCAATCATATGGTGGAAGCTAACTCAACCATAAGTAAAACCAGGTATTATAATTAATACAAATAACAGTTAAAGAAAACTGTAATCAAAATATTGCTTTCCACTTGAATCACACAACTGGGGAAAGAGAATATATTTTTCACTCGAAACATACACACAGCCGAGGAAAATAAACCGGTAAAACAGTATATTCCACCCAGGCCACACAGCCGAGGAGAAAGATAAAATAAGTCCTATGTACTGACTCCGTTACAAGGGGACAGATGTAGCAACTACATATTCCTGCCCTTTTACCCAATCTCTACATATTGTAGGACCGGTTAGGTAAATGCAAGTTCTATACGAAGTCACCACAACGTAAAAGCTTAGTTTACGGGTTCAACAATCCAAGGGAACAAAGCACTCAACCACCTTCTTTACGGGAACTACCACAAATGAACAAAAGGTACTTACTATGCGCACTCTTTTGGACTTCCATCGAGGGTAACTCGTGCCAAATACCCACTATCCCGGTATATCTAGAGAATCATTTTACCAAACAAAAATGTTTTTACATTTATACAAAGATCCATCCATTAACATAGAGATCAAACAACTATATAGGTCCGATCCATCCATTAACATGGAAATCAAACAAACATATAGATCCATCCATTAACATGGAGTTCAAATCAAAAACATTTTCAAGAATTAGTCTCAACCCCAAAGGTTAGCCCAAAACCTCCAAAAATATGTTTTTCACAAAAATAGAACATTTTTTCCAAAAAAAATCCAACCTTTTCCCCAAAAGAAACCCAACTTTTTTTTCCAAAAATACCACCAAAATGCCAAGGCAAACACCCAACACTTCAGTTTCATCCAACCAAAACGTCGAAAAACGATTTTAACCCAAAATCGGGTTTAAAACATAAATCACATTTCTTGCGTTTTTAAATGGTGAAACAGCACAATATTACATATAGCATCCGTAAACATTTATACAGCCTAAAATTCTACCTCGGTGAGTTAAAAACTCGACAGCTCGATCCATGTGCAAAATCTAGTTTCGTCGAAATAAAATTCTGTTCGGATGGATGCGTAGAGCACGATACTTATAACAAGGATCGGCTGTTGGTCTGTCAAAAAATCAAGCTCCGAGCCCCCGAGAAGTTAGAGAGAAGACAGAGAGAAAAAGAAAAAAACTTAGTCATTAAGTTTTGAAAATATCTTTTCAAAATATCTAACTCCAGATATTTATAAGCTTCCAAAATATCTTTTTTTCTTAAATTTTGAAATTCGCACCGTAACTCCCCGCAACCCCTGGGACCAACCCCGCATACTTATTTAAATCAAAACATGCATCAAAACGCATATAAGTATATTAAAGCGAAAACGTCAAAACGTGTTGAAAAACACCCAATATGCATATCTATCAAAATGAAATGGTGCAGGGTCTCACAGAAAGGAATATTCTTTAATGTATCAAACGTATTTTTGGCACTTACACCTATGTCATATTAATCTGAAAAAGATAAACAGACAAGTTGAAGATGGACCTTTGAACTCATTGAAAGTAGAGACACTTCTAGTCTGTAAATTCTACTTTGAGGGTAAAATGACCAGGAAATCGTTTTCTACTAAAAGCTATAGTGCTAAATTAATTAAGTGATGGTTTACACTTAACTGTAAATAATAATATCATCTCCATCTAAATCACTACTATTATTTATTAGATCGAAACTATATCAGTTATTCAATTTTACTTGGTTAGATCTATTTAGATAGTAAGATTAATAGAAATTGGCCTATCTGAAAAAATAATAAATAATAGATGTCTTTTCCATCAAGATATGCTATTCACGGTATATCAGGCTGCTAACGATTTTTTTTAAATGGTAGAGGGAATCGATTTTAAAATAAAATTCAAAATTTTTTCTCATCATAATTAATGATTTTTAATTATGTAATTCTCAAAATAAAATGACTTTCAATCTACTCGCGACTATACTCAAAGAAAATAAATTTACGGGTCCTAATTATGTGATTGAAAAAGAAATTTAAATATTATTTTAATTGCCGAAGACTATAAGCTTGTGTTGTCTAAGATTTATCCATCGATATTTATTGAGAGGGCGATCGATAAAGAAACTAGGACTTACCAAAAGTGGCAAAAGACTGCCCAAATGGCTTACTATTACATTTTGGCTTTCATGTCAAATGTATTACAGTATCAGCATCAGTCTATACCCAGCGCTTATAACATAATTATGAACCTCAAAGAGATGTTTATGGATCAAAATCATGCCGCTATGCAGGTGGTTATGAAGTTTCTAATGAACACAAACATGGTCGAAGGCACTCTAGTTGGAGATCATATTTTGAAGATGATTAGTTTTTTGAATAAACTGAAAATCCTTGGAGCTGAGATTAATGGGAAAACCCAAGTCGATATATACTCCAGTCGCTACCAGATAGCTTTAAGCAGTTAAAATAATAAAATTTGTAAAATGATATATATTTTTAATTATTTACAAATAAAAATGATAATATATCAATTTATATATGCAAGTTTTGGAAACATTATTTATTAATTTCAGTTATTAATTCTTTAGATAATGTTCGTTAAATAGCACAAATCATATTGGTAATATTAGCAATTGGGGCAAATCAAGTTGGCTAATGTTTGCAACTAATAAAAATCAAGTTTTTTGAATTTATATTAAAATGGAAATATAATTTCTTAAAAATAAAAGGAGGGCAAAACAGTCAAAGCCGCATTAATTTTTTTATACAGTTGGGACTAAATAGATCATGAAAAAAGAAATTATAATAAGACTAATTCTTTTGCAACTTTTCTAAATAGGGCTAATCATTATTTTCTCTTAAAAATATGAAGAGAAAAAAAAATTTAAAACTTTTTTATTTAGCTTCAATTAAAACCCACTTATTGTTGTCTCTCCTTTCACTCTATTCATCTTTTTCAACCATTAATTTATAGAGATCTTAACTATTAAAATTGTAGACAAATCTCACATTAAACTTTTCTTTGTTGTGACACAGATATTAATATATACAAAAGTTGTACCGAGTACATATGTGTACATATATGAGATTTTCATGCACAATCAAGTATCTCACAACTACTTCAATAAAGGTCTCGGCAAGAAAGAAAAAAAAAAGAAAGAAAGAAAACTACTTCAAAAAAGGTAAATCTACCAAAATAAAAATACATTTAATAATATATATATATATATATATAGGACTTTAACTTTAAAAATCTCATCAATGACACCAATTATACAATAAATCATTTAAATATGACTTATAATGAATTAACTTTATTTTTTAATAGTAATACATGTATGCGGATAACTAACCACATGCCAATCATAGAAATTAAATCATGACCATTTATCTGCATTAAAATTTACAGCACTTATCTATTTTAATATAAATAGATTGTTAGGATTAATTTTTTGTGATTTCTATAATTTCTATAGTTGGTTGTCTGTATACAAAATTTTTTTTTTTAGTAATACTACGTACACAGACAACCAATTAACCATAGGTCAATCTTGAAAATTAAATCACGACCATTCATTTTTACTGAAATTTATTATAATATCCTGGTATTCCACATCAGAAAGGGAGATGGAGTTCTTAGGTCATAAAGAAAAAATCCTAAACTCCTACATAGCAGTAAGGCCTTTTTTCAAGTGGAAGAAACCCTTGCAGGACTCAGTTAAGCGTGTTTACGCTGGAGTAATGCAATGATGGGTGATCTCTTAGGAAAAATAAAATCGTGAGAACTTTGTCCAATGCGAACAATATCGTTGCCATGAGAAGAGTCAGGGTATTACAAATGCTATCAGAGCCGACTCTCCCCACTTTTGAGTGTGGGTCCCTGCCGTCTCGCGTGTTATGTGGGTAGGCTACTGAGTGAGCAGGTCGATAATGACTGGCAGGCTACTGCACAGGGACGTGCAGCACTAAGAGGGTGGATTGTGATATCTTGGTATCCCACATCAAAAAGGAAGAAGGAGGTCTTGGGTTATAAAAAAAATCTTGAACCCCTACATAGCAAGGAGGCCTTTTTTCAAGTGGTAGAGATCCTAGCAGAACTCAGTTAAGCGTGCTCACGTTGGAGTAATGCAAAGATGAGTGACCTCCTTAGGAAGAACAAAACTATGAGGGTTTTGTCCAAACCGAACAACATCGTTGCCATGAGAAGAGTCGGATGTTACATTTACAACACTTATCTATTTCAATATAAATAGATTGTTATGATTAATTTTTGGTGATTTCTATAATTTATATAGTTGGTTGTTTGTGTGTAACGTATTTTTTTTTTATATAAAAAAAATTCTAAAAGTATTTTGGTTGATTATGATTAACACTTTTTTATTCTTTACTATTTTACAATGTATACTGGTGGTGTTTAGAAATGCTATTGTAAGTAGTTTTTAGTTTTTTACTATTAATTTTAGTTATAAAATACAAGTTTTTTTAAACACTCACAACTTTTACTATAACTTACAATAAATTACTCTTCTATTTCAACTACATGATATAATTTTTATCAAATACTCATAATTTCTACTACAAATTATAATATATAAACTATTAACAGTAATTTTACCAAATACTACCACGTCAAGAAGATAGTTTAGAACTTCATTATAATATATATTCTGGATTCAAGCTACGACAAAGGCATAAATCTCTCTTTTTATTTTTTTTATTCTTTAGAGATGATTTTTCGGCATTGGAACAACCGCACTAAGTTTATTTTATTTTGAATGAATTTTTTTTTGTCTTTATTAAATAATTATTTATTAAAAGTTACAATGTCAAATTTTTTTGAAAGTTCTTAAAAGAAATTATTAAAATATTGTACTGTTGATCTTCAAGTGCCTTAACAAAGCTGACTAAATAGTAATGTCGATGCTTTACCTTTTATTGGTGTTGGACCACCATCACTTTAATCGATGCTTTTGGCAATTTTATTTTTGGGGGTTACTTATGGTTAAGATTTAAATTTTATTTATTTCGATGTAAAATATTTTATAATATAATTTTTTTATATAAAATAACTTTATAAAAACAATATATATAATTTTTAAGTGTTTGATTGGCATATAAAACTTTTAAAAAAAATTATAAATATTTAAATAAAAATAACTACTATTTTAATGCAGTTCACCACCACCACCATTATGTTGCCTCCGCCACCACCACCACCCCACCACCAACATCCCTTCCTGAGAACTATTCATGCCACCACAAATACCATACTCCACGGCACCGTAATCAATGTCAATGCCACCCACCACTAATATTACCATTGCTCCGATCACTACTACTACGACTATCGCCACCCACCACTAATACCACCATTGTCGCCACCGCTACTCTACCACCGTTGTCACCACTCCTACCATCGCTACTATTTCCTCCTATCGGTAATACAAAAAAATGATTTACTTTTTTTTATGAAAATTATTTTTTGTCACTTGAAGTGTTAAAATATTAGATTTAGATTGATTAGAATATTAGATTGATTAGATTGATTTTGATTTGATTTTATTGTATCTCATTTATTGTTTATCTATATTCGCCTATAAATAGGCCATATATTGTACAGTTTGAAATAGACAGAAAATATAGAGTTATTTTCTCTTCTCAATTTCTTCATGGTATCAGAGCTAGGTTCTTGGGGCCTGTAGAACGTTCCAGCAGCACAGCCCACAGCGCCGCCGCTCTCGCCGCCGCCCTCGCTGCCGCTGCTGCACACTCGCCGCCGCTGGATCTCACAGTCGCAGGCGCCGTTGCACACTCACCATCGCCCTCGTCGCCGTGTGACTCGCGTTACCAGCTGACGCGTCTGTAGATCGTTCCAGCAGCGCAGCCCACTGCGCCGCAGCCCTCGCTGCCGCCCTCGCCGCCCATCATCCCGTCTGTGACTCGCGTCTGCCGTCGCGTCGTCCACAGCGCCAGCGAAGCCCCCAGCGCCGCTGCTTCCGTCGCGTCGCCCGAGATCTGAGGCATCCGTCGTCATCCTGTCTGTGACTCGCGTCGTCCACAGCGCCAGCGCAGCCTACAGCGCCGCTGTTGCCGTCGCGTCGCCCGAGATCTGAGGTGTCCACCGTCGTCCCGTTTGTGACTCGCGTCTGCCGTCGCGTCGCCCATAGCGCCAGCGCAGTCCACAGCCCAGCTGCTGCCGTCGCGCGAGTCGCGTCACCGTCGCCGGAGGGAGAACAGGCCACAGCGCCAGCGCAGCCCACAGCCCACAGCGCCGCCCCCGCCGCCGCCGCTGCTGCACACTCGCCGGCGCTACTAGATCTCACAGTCGCCGCCCTCGCCACCGCTGCTGGACACTAGCCGGAGCTGCTGCACCTCGCCGGCGCCACTGGATCTCCTGGCGCGCTGCTGCACACTCAGCTTCTTCTCTCCTGGTTCTCCTGGTTCTGCTTCTCTGCTTCTCTGCTTCTCTGCTCCTTCTCCTTTTTGGGTGGGAACCACATATTAGATTTGTTTTGGGATATTGGTGAAAAAAAAAATGTCTCAATCAGCATCATCTCTCGATTCCATTGTCCGTCCTATTGATATTATATTAGATAGATCCAATTATAGTATCTGGGCTCAGAACATGGAGGTTTTCTTGAAAGGCCGTCGACTATGGCGCTATGTGACTGGA